>QEPC01009590.1:1350853-1365581 GCA_003113815.1 Sphenodon punctatus
CCCCCCCCCCCACCCCCCCGCCGCCCCCTGCCCAACACACACACAAAAATCATCCTTAAGAGCACTGACATTTCTGGTTGGACAAAAAGACCTCATGATTTTTCAGTTAGCCCCCTTGTCCAAACATCTCTGAAAACTTTGACTTTGGAAACGTTGTGTGGTCACTTACCCACACTTGTTCTACACATTTTAAAGCTTTTATAAAAGTCATTCCCTGAAAGCAAAAATGGCATTTTGATATCAACACTATGGCCAAGGTGGGCTAAAAAACTTGCCTGTGGGGCTCGAAGGTATATATGATTTTAGAACATGCTCATTTACGCATCCTGGAACAAGATTGGGTAATCAAATCAGTTTTACTGTGAATTACTTTGCAAAGTGTAACTCTGAATCTACCTCTAAACATTGATTTATCTTGTAGCTCATTGACTAATAATAGATTATTATGGGGAAGATGGTGTTCTGCACACAGAATTAAGTGTTTTACCAATACTGAGAGAATATGGGACAACTCAGCATTTTTTAAATTAAACCTTCTGTCAAAAACAATCACATTAAATAATGATGACATATTAGGCATAAATGCTGACTTTATTGCCATGTTGTGAAAGTTAGCAGATGATATCACCTTCCAGTGTCACTAAGGGTAATTTCAGACGTTACGGGATCACAGTCAACCACCCTGAATCACAGTGGATTCAGGGTGGTGGCTGTGATCGCATGATCGTTTGTTTGAGCCCCACCAGATGTTAACCAAGGTGAATTCCTGGCAGGGTTCAAAGCTAACCACAATTCTGTAGGCGAGGCCGGCCTCACCTCCAGAATAGTGGTTAGCTGTAGGGATGGGCGAACAGAACGCGGTTCGGATGTTCGGTCGTTCAGTTCGAAACCCAAGTTCGGGTTCGATTCAGCCTACTGTGGTTTGGCTGAACATTCAAAAATAGCAAAATTGAAACCAAAACCAAACCAAAACCGAAATCGAAACCTAATTTTCGGCCCTGGAAAGACGTTTTTCCTGCCTCCGAACTCATCCGAACTCGTCCGAACACGACCGAACTGTTCGGTCGTTCGAGAGTTTGGTTTGGACGTTGGGTTCAGACGTCCGAACAGACCGAGTTCAAACACCACACACACACCCCCGCAGCTGCTCTGGGGTGCCCCCCGTGTCCAGTTCCTCCTGGTTTGGGTTTATACAGACCCGGTGGGTTCCCCGACCCTCCATCTGCCTGCATGGCACCCCACACACCATAGAGTTGTGGGTGGATCACCTGATGCTCTAGGCTTCCATATGCAATTCTATGGCATTGCCTGGGGCAATGCCCAGCTGTAAGTGGAAATGCAGTGTGGGTCTGCTGAGCAGGTGGGTCACAGCTCCGCCGCGGGTCGGTGCCCTGGATTTTGCTATCCCATTCTGCAAGTGGTGCTCTGGGATGTTCTGTTGCACTGAAAGTGGGGTTGGTCTGGAATCCATATCTGGAGGTCCACCTTTAGATGGACAGGTCACCCAGAGTTGGTGTGGCCAGTTCTGGGGCAGCCCATCTGTCAAAAAGCACCCAATGAAGTATCACACTTGGCTCATCCAAAAGAGTAACAAAATTATCCCATCTAAGAATCTTAAACCTCTCAACTAATCACCTTCTTTGGTTGGAGGACAAAGAAAATGGTTGTTCCTTGATGCACTTGATTTCCTACCATAGTTTACATAGCTTCACCATATACTTTGCCAAAAAGTGCAATGTTAAATATAAAAGTGCAGACACCCTAGCCACACAAACCATACATTACTGTAAGAATCTTATTTTCACTTGGTTAAGAGTTTGGCACCATGCTGATGAGAGTAATAAAATCAGTGGCTACTGTGTTTTAGTCTTGGGACACAAACTGGAAAGACTGGTTTGGTTTTTTTTTGTTTTGTTTTTCTCTTTTTTTGGTATCTCTGGGTCACCCAATCTGACTATACTGGCCCTTTTTACGCGCACAAACACACACCTTCTTCACATGTGCTGGTGGGAGGGTGGGGGACATTTGTGCAACTACCATGGCGGGTGGATGGGGGTGCGTGTGCATTCCTGCGTTCCACCCACCTCCACCCATCTCCCATGCATGGAGGCATTGGAAACAACAGGAGTGCCTCTGTGCGTGGAGATGGGTGGAGGTGGGTAGGCATCCGTGTGATGGGCCACCCACACACCACACACCTGCCGCAGCCTCCACCCAACCCCCCAACACCACCGGCCCTTTTGAAAAGGGTCACTGTTTGTTTAGCCCTTATGGCATTGGAAGGAAAATTTAATTCTGACAATTAAAGAGAATGCATTTGTAAACTCCAATCTATTCTCTTCCATTTATTCAACACTATGCTACTTTGGGCACAATCCTCCATCCATTGAATTCAATGGCTCATTAAATTGATTGAGTCAGGAGGATTGTGTCCATCATCACAGATAAGAAACTTTCTTTTCAGAAGCTCTTCTACTGGATGCTGGTTCCTGGATTGAGGCTGAGAATATTTTAAATCTGATGCTGTTTTTACATGGTGCCATTGGGTGGGAGGTGCATGCACACAGCTGCACACGCATCCCCACTCATGTCCATGCATGGAGCAACCTCTGTTTTCCCCAGTAGCTCCGTGCGTGGGGGTTGAGTGGGGATGCATGTTAGGCAGGAGCGCGCGCACCACGTCCTTCACACGGGCCTCTCCAACTCATGAACATGCAGATTTCTGCGTGTTCATGAGTGGGAGAGGCCTGTGTAAAAAGGGCCTGAGTTTGTCTCTGTAATTCAGTGTGGTATAGCATTCACATTATGGGGATATCTAGAATAGCAGATTATAGAAGAAAAAAGATTAAGGAATGTCTACACAGATCCAACAGTCCATTGGAGCCCTGATGGATCAGTGCTAATAATATCAGAGGACTATTTTCAGTTTTGGATTAAAGCAGCAGTCATCAACATTTCAGATCTACTGTGTGATATTTTTTATTGGAAGGGATTCATATAAAATACGTAAGCCAGGAAACAGAACTGACGCAAGCCAGCCTTTCCCCATGAGCTGCAGAAGGTACTAAATTCATTGTCTACACACCCCATTGGGCATCCGACAAGCTACGCAAGGACCAATCAAGTGCCCGATGCCCCAAAATGCAAGCATTACCCAGAGAAACTGACATGCCCCAGCCAGGAGTGCTGCAGAACTCAGCTCTGCAGTGCTCCAGTTGGGGCATGTCAGTTTTAAAGGCAGGCTGGGGCTTCCCCTACACAGCGCCCTGATAGGTGCTGTGGTCAGGAAGTGCCTTAACCAACAACGGCTAGCTGAGTGCACTGTGGAGTCCAGTTTCACAGTGTTCCCAGTCAGGGCCGGTCACTTTCAAAAGCCAGTCAGTGCTTGCCCCTACACTGTCTCTCAGGTGAGGGGGGTGGGGGGGCGGGAAGCAGCCTTTGAAAGTAACAAGTCTCAGCTGGGACTGCTGAGGATCTGGGCTCTCCAGTGGTCCTGGCTGGGGCCTGACACTTTCAAAGGCCAGCTGGTGTGTTAGAGCAGCCCATCTGGTCCCAGTCAGACACCGAAGGTGCACAAAAAGTGCTGGGTTGATTCAGACACCTCGGATTCATAGGAGGTGCCCAAATCTTCAGTTGCCCAGTTTCAGTTCTACTTCCCCCCCACCCCTTTCAATTTCTTCTTAATGATTATAGTGAGAAAGCAGCTGCTTATAATGTTTCAAAATGCAGTAAAGACTAGCAGAGTGTGATAAGCTTAAGTTAATGGCTTGTTTGGGGGGCGGGGGGATACATGCTGCTTTGAGCACCCTTAGTCATCACAGAGAGACCCATTAAAGCCCAGGCTTTCCATGTTTATTCCTAGTGATTTCTGTGGTTTTACATAGTACCTAAGGCCGCTTTTATACGTGTGTAGTGCACACGTGGCATGAAATCACGCCGTATGTAAAAATCCCATGGACGGGGTTTAGACGTGACATCTCATGCATTATAGCTGGTCGCACGTTCTTTTAAAACAGAAAACTAAATACCTTGTATTAAGTTTGCGGTTTTAAAAGAATGTGTGACCGGCTATAATGTGCGACATGTGGCATCTAAACCCTGCTCGTGGGATTTTTACATGCCACGTGATTTCACGCCACGTGCGCACCGCACAAGTCTAAAAGCGGCCAAAGTGCTGGACAGAATTTAGCACACAGGGTGTTAACAGGATGTTGCCCCCTCATTTCCCTCCATTAGGATTTACACACTCAATGTATCCTGTGGCTGACAGATTTCACCCTGGGGCCGCTCCACTCCATTCCTCCATTGCCAGGATTGTGGAGTCCACTAGGTGAGATGAGCATCCACAACTCTATGGTGCTGGTGTGGGTGGGTGTGTGTGGGTGTGACATATGGGCAGACCATGGTAGGGAGGAATATCTTCCCATCTAGGTTTTTTGGGGAGTTTCTGAGCGGTTGCTGTGACTCTGAGCTGCTTTCCTCCCATGTATTAACACTCTAAGACATTTGATTGCAGCAATACCCATTGAGAATCTGGATAAAGCAGCAACTAATTAGCCAGTTTTTCCTAAAGAAAAGCAGTAGAAATAGCCACCACACAGAAAATTTGGAAACAAACAAGAAGTTCCAAGGAATATCAAAGATTTATAGCTCCAGTCTTTTGGGAGCTCCAAAGTATCAATGAAAGATGCAAAAGAAAAGAGAAAGGCATAAATTGATGACTCCCCAGAAGATATTTGACCAGCCCAGAATCGCTGGATTGCTGCAGACTCCAGCCACCTTCTCTTCTGCCACCATAGCACCTTTTACCCCAGCCCCATGGAACTAAAGTACTCCAAAAGTGAGCTCACATGCCTCCCAAATTTTGAGTGACCAAGGAGGGACATAACCAACTCCTTAATTATTTTTATTTATTGATTAGATATGGATCCCACTCTTCCTCAAAGGCTCAAGTCAGCTAACAGTAAAAAAGAAATACATATAAGATATGAAGGTAAAACCCATAACACCACACAAAGTACCCATAAAATACATCCTAAATCTTAACCCTGCCTGTTAAATGCCTGGTCAAATAAAAAAAAGAAAAAAGTTACATCAGCTCTGGAAGCTGATCATACTAGTGCTTTGGTGACTCTCCAAGGGAAGAGAGCTACAAATCTATGAAGCATCAACTAGCATCCACTGAGCATGCCTATTTGCACCCTTATTGTGTGGATGCACTGCAATGATAGAACTCTCAAGAGCACACACACTTGGCTGACCTCAGAACCTGTGATAGGGCACAAGGGGACAGGTCGCCTGACCTTTAGTTATGTAGGTCCTAGGCCATTTAGGGCTTTATAGGTTAAAAAAAACACAACACCTTGAATTGTGCCCGGAATGCTATTGGAAACAATTGCAGACTCTGGAACATCTATGTAATGTGTTCTTAGTGACCCACTCATGTCAGAAGGCTGGCCACCACATTCTGCATCAGTAGGGATAGGCAAACACGGTTTGGAAGTTCGGAGTTCAGACCGAACTCGACCAGTTCAGTCAACCAAACTGAACTTCCAAACCGAACTCGATTTTTGAACCAAACCGAACCGAATTTCCAAACTCGGCTCTGTTCACCCATCCCTAAAAGATAATATTCCATTTAGTTTAATGGGGTTTTAATTTCCGAACCTTGTTCGGAAGTTCGGAGTTCGGACCAAACTCGAATACTTCGGTTGACGGAACCGAACTTCCGAACCAAATTTCCGAACTCGGTTCTGTTCACCCATCCCTATGCACCAGCTGCAGGATAGTCTTCCATATTTCAGTAGTCTAGCCTTGAGGTAATGAAGGAATGGATGGCTGTGCCCAGGTTTGTGTCCAAAAGAAATAGCCGCAGTTTTCTCACCAGATGAAGTTGGTGAAAAGTAATCCTAGCCACTACCAAGACCTGATGTTCCAGACACAGGTCAGACTAGTTCAGGAGCACCCTAAATCTGCAAACCTGAGTAACCCAGGGAGGCTGTACCCTACCAAAGATGGGTATCTTAACCTTCTCATGGTCACAGGGTCAGTCAACCATCATCACTCCAGTCTTGTCTTGGCTCTAGAAGCCAAAAAATGAACAGATCTTTATGTAAAACAGCAAAGTGATGCTACTAGTGTGCCTTTTATCCTGCAAGCTGGCTGGAATGGGGCTAATGTTAATTTAAAAATAAAATAAATAAATAAATAAATAAATGTTGTGGGCCAGATAAGGTGGTCTGTACATGTTCTGCCACTGGGACTATGTTTATTTGGACTAACTGTGCCATAGTGAAGTGTTTGTCATTTTAATTCTTGGCTCTTTCCTATTTGTAACTTTATCATGGGGACTGTTTGTCGGTTTTCCCTCTAGGAATATTTTACTCTAGTTTGTCTTAACAGAGCTAGATCTGTGTCATCACTGAGGCAGCATCAGTCTCTCCCAACTGCTCTTTCCTATTCTTAAGGGAGGTTAGTTACATACATATATGCACTACTACTTATTCTTATTCTTATTACACCAGTAATGTGTCCAGCTCTCAACATTTAAGACTAGAGACAGGTTTTTGCCCCATGCTGAGGGGCTTACATTCTAGGAGAAACAATGCAGGGGAGACAAGGAAAAGGAAACAAAGAGAGATAGAGATACATTCAAGTAGTTGAGAAGATAAAGGTGCACGTGCTTAGCTTACTTACAAGGGGAGCGTAGGGACCCTGAAGATTGTATAAGAACTTGAAGCATCAAGAGCAGACTATGGGAGTGAGGAGCTAGGGAAAGCCTAATGGGAGAGGTAGGTTTTTAGGAGGGATTTAAAGGTGATGGAAGGATGTAACACAACATGTGAGCTCAGGGAGGAAGCTCTATTTTTATACAAGTATAAATATAAACGTATGTTAAAAACGTGAGATTTTCCAAAATTCAATGCTAGACACATTGTTAGCACTAAATAAATAATAAATAAAATGATGTGAAGCTAAATCCACCTGATTTTCCCTCTAATTATATTTATGGGAGATGAGATGGAGTAAGGTATTTAGATTGATGTAGGATATGAAGCAACCTTCATGTCTACAACTTGGGGCCTTTTTGCACGGACATCTCCCCCCCTTGCACATGTGTGTGTGTGTGTGGTGGTGGTGGGGGTCTGTTTGAGCGCTGCAGTGGGTGCAGGAGGGATGGGGAGGTGTTTGTGGGAATGCCACGGCCGGTGAGTGGGGTGCGTCCATGCTCCTTCACTCCATCCATCACCCACACATGGAGCCACGAATGCCAATGGCGGATGCTCTGTGCATGGAGATAGGTGGAGCTGGGTGAGGGTTCGTGGGAATGCCCCCCCACGCACTGCCCCCCACTGCGCTGCCCCCCATCCCCCCTATGCACAGTGGCCTATATGAAAAGGGCCTTAGTGGGAATCTGCCCTCTTTGCCCTCACTTGCTACAATATTTTAATGGGTGTTTTAATATTACTTTTAAAAGCAATAGCTGCTGTAGAAAAGTACAGTAGTATCGGACACCTCTTTGCTTGCCAGAAAAAACCAAGTGTGAGGAGAAATAAACCTTTCAACAAAGGTTCATACAGCTTGCAAAAAAGAGCAAGATGACAGAATGAAGCAGAAGGCACAGCTGTCAGCCAGCAATGAAAGGAGATAAAAGTTAGGATGGCCAAATATGCAAATTTTATGAGAAATACAGGTGGCATTTCTCATAAGTGGCCTCAAAAATTGGCATATCTGGCCACCCTAATAAAAGTACAACCAAAAACCAAAAACAATCACCTCATAAAAGAAAGTTACAAAGATAAGGAAACTTTGTGGTCTAAAAAGCACCATAAAACAAAGTGTTCCACACTGCTACTTTCACGAGCTTTTCCACCGGTGAGAAATTGATGGCCAGGAGGTCAAAAGACCAACTAACAAAGGACATTGCTACATATAAGAGAGACAACTTACTGACGGCTAATTCAAAGAGTGAGACAGAAGAAACTATTTTCCAACACAAGAAAACACCTCTCTAAACCAAAGCAGACTTTCTGAAACACAAGAAAATAAAGAAAAACCTGAGCTAATTCCCGTAAACAATGGAAACTAGGAATGAGCAAAATGAAAGCTGAAGGCTGGCAGGAGACACTATCAATCTCCTTCACCTTTAAAAATAGGCCCATTTCTTCAGATGGAGGACAGAGCCATAATGGAAACAATACAAAAGCCAAACAAAGGAAAATAGAATATTTAGACTCTTAGCAGGACTCTTGGGAACTCTTAGGGGTACCCCTCATGTGGCCGTGAGAATTGAACTGGGGCAAAAAAAGCTGGCAGCAGGTGGCTCTGAAGGCAGCTTTGAAGTTTTGGTGCAGGATTTCATTGGTACAGCATTCTGAGCTGCATAAGGCCCTTGCGAGCAATAGGCATGTTACTCTATGGGCGCAGAAGGTGGAGGGTTTTTTGCAGCTGATGGGGCTGTCTAAGAGCTATCTGGCACATAAGCCCCCATCTACACTTATGAAAGAAGTTCTTATTAGAGCAGATAATATATATTGGCAAAGGGAAATGGAGAAATTGCAAGGTTCCCCCTATATGAGGGTCTACCTAGATTGGGTTCCTTTAAGGGGCCAGATGGTGGGCTATTTAAGGGCCCCGATATCCTTGAGGGCAACCCGATTGATATTTCGGGTGAGGGTCAATTCACTGCCATCCCAAGTTCTGGAGGGCAGGATTCTAGGGATCCCCTACCTAGAAAGACTATGCCCCTTTGATAATCTGTCAGTCGAAACCCCAGGCCACATGATATTACATTGCCATCCATATGATGAATTAAGAAAGAAGCTCCTCCTCCTCATATTGGTCAATCATCCAGGGAGATCTGAGGAAGTATTACTGTTCTTTCTATTGAACAGCTCCGACTCTGGGATTATTAAAGCCATGGCCTGTTTTTTGTCTCAATTGGTCCATTGTCGCCATAAATTTATGACATACAGGGCCATTGGGAACACTTTAACTGACTCAGGGACAGTTTGCTGAACTCCTAACACTTTCCTGGTGCCTATATTATATTATATTTGATTTGATGAAATGTAGGGTCCGCTTGTTGAACTGCTAATAACTCCTTGGAGTCTACGGGTGATTTCAGACGTGACGAGATCACGCTGAACCACAGTGAACCACGCTCAACCCCCCCGCGGGGCCAAAGGCCCCTGAACGTCTGCACGGCGTGCGCCAGATGTTGGCCACGCTCAATTGCCACATGGGGTCAATTTGAACCACGCTTCCCGGGCTAGCCGGGGGAAGGTCCCGGGAAGCGTGGTCAAATGGACCGCGGGCCGTGGCCAACAAAAAGTAATGTCTGGCCGCGTGCCATGGCTCGGGATCCCCGGCGGGATCCCGGGCCGTGGCACGATCGGCCAGACGTGGCGGCCGCATTGGCCCCGCCGCCCGCCCGTCTCCTCGGAGGGCGGGCGGCGGGGTGCGTGGAGGGTGCGGGGCCGTGCGGCCGCACGTTGCGCCGCACGGCCCCGGCCCCTCCCACTTTCCCCGCCAGGATCCCCCCGGCACGTCTGTTGGGCCGTGCAGGGGTGACCCCGGCGGGGAACGAAGACGTTGCTTCCGGTACGGGGCCAAAGGGCCCCGTAACGTCTGAAAATACCCTACATGCCCAGCTCAGGAATGAACTTTGGGGTGTAGCTCTTGGACCCAGGTGGCCCCTTGGCCTTTGAATAAATTATGAGACCTTGGCCTGGAGTTTGAGCCCTTTAAGTTAAAGCTCGTTTCTAAGCTTTAATTACCAGATTGTTCGCCTTCCCAGTTCCTGGGGGGGAAGGGGGGGCGAGTATTTGAATTATTTAGGGTGTGTGGGGGGTTCCATCTATGATTGGAGATCATTCTTAAGCCGTTAAATATGTCCAGGCTGGGGGTGGGCATTCTTCTGCATTACCTTGGTTTTGCCCCGTGAGGGATGCACCACCCAGGAAGTTTTCCTTATATAGGATACCGAGGTTGTATTTTGAACTTTTTGGAATTTTTAATTTAAGGAAACTACTATTTTTCCTTGTTTTCTAATATTAGCATAAACCCAATTATCTATTATGATGTATTATGGTATTGTATTCTGTTGTGATATTTGCTATATGGAATTGTTTGCAATGGCCCACGGCCATGCCTAATAAATAACTTGACTTGACTTGAATATCTAGATGCATGACATATCAGGCAGGCAGTTTGTGGAATGGTTTATAAGCCTGTCCATCACTTGAGACCTTCGATAGCATGCTGCTGTGAGCAGTAGAGCATATTCTGTTGAAAATTCAGTAATCCTAAGGATGAACCAGGTATTTGAACCAGATCTTTAATTTTGATGAGTTTGTAGAAAAGACTCTAGCCAAGAGCCTCTAAGGTCATTTGCTGTTCTTTTCCTAAGGTTCACAAAGAGGAAGAGCAAGTTGCTGGCTTAGTGACGTGGTTGATAGCTGGGGGGGGAGGGGAAATTCTTGAATTTAGGAGCAAATCTATTTGTTCTATTTTCCAGAACTTTTGAGAGTGAGCACATCTGGGAAGAGATAAATCTGCCCCTTTGGTACATTTGCCTTCAAAGAATTCATGGATTGGGGAAAAACATGAAAACCTAATAGAAATTTTTAAATTTTAAATTTAAGATTTCTCATTGTACAATTTCTTTTAAAAAAAAAATCAGTAACATTTCTGCTATTTGTTTTCCACATGTGTTAGATCAGCAGTGCACACCATTCTCCATAGCACAGCTTTCCTCCACCATTGCAGAATAAATTCAAGGACAGGCGAGAGAGGAAAGGAGACAGTACTGAGTAAAAAAAAATGTTTTAGGAAAATATCCACATTACTACTTTAACAAGTTTTTCCAAAGGTATGAAATTGATAGCTAGGAGCTCAAACGAATAATGTTTTGTGGAATTAGCCCAGGTTTTACTTTGCTTTCTTGTGTTTCATTGACAAAAAGACTGCTTCCCTTAAAAAAAAATGGAATTAACATTAAGGGCCACAATCAATTGAACTTAAAGATAAGTGTGTTTAGGGTTTTAGCCTTAATGTTAAAAACAGGGCCTTATCCTATGTGGGGTCCTGGGCGGGAAAGAACTACGGGGCACCATTTCTTGCAGCCAGCGGACCTAGCAGCACTCCCTGGCTCAGGGTGTGCTCTGTGGCCCGGGGGCGGTGCACTACCTAGGCCTGGGCTCGGGGATGGGCAGAGGGGTACTCCTCTCTGCTCATCTGGAAGCCTGAGCAGCCATTAGGATTCTGACCGAATTGGATCACTCACCTGATCCGTTACTGCGCTGCCACCACCGCCTCCGGTCTGGGCCCCGCATCGGGCCCGCCCCCACCCCCTCCGCTTCCTGCACAGTCTCGGACAGGGTAAATGAGGGTGGGAGCCGAAACAGACAGACAAGCAGTGGGGGAGGGGGCACAGAGTGTGGGAGAGGTCAGACCTCTGCCTCTCGCCCCCCCCCCCGCCCAAGTGCAGGGCCCTGGGTGGCCGCCCCTACCTGCCCCGCGGTAAGGCCGACCCTGGTTAAAAATGTCAAAAATATATTTAAACAATTTTAATTTTAATATTTATTTTATGAAAACCTTTAAGACATTCAGAACTGAATTTTTTATTGAAAGTTTGTTTTGTTCAAACCAGCTGAAGCAAAATGAAAGAAATATTCATTATTCCATCCTGACAAGATATTTTGAACTAACATCTTACTTTCCAATTCTGCCTTTACTGGAACCTTCACAAGTTCTTAGAGAAATACGTGGCATATACATTGAAAACAAATAAATAAATAAATAATAATAATAATAATAATGAGTTCATTTGAGTAGGACTTATTCTTTCAAACTGTGGGAGTCTCAGGTCACGCACATTATTTGTGGAAGGTACAAAGGCTATTTCCACAGCTGGACTGTTAGGACATATAGAAAGATCACACAGTTTGGGTGAAATCTTGACACCACTCGAAACTTCAATAGAACTGTATATTTACCCCTTTATTCTAGGCTGCTCAGGTTTTCTTTTCCAACAGAAAGGCTGCATATTTACAAATGACACATTAATTCCAACATTTGCATTTTGAAATTTCTCTTTCCCTTCGCAATTAGTGGTGAGTGACTCCCATGATGTTTGGTTTGAATAATCACCAAAATTTAGAATGTTTGAAGCTAATCTTCATTTGAGACCTTTCTCCTATTCAAACTTGAATACCAGCTACCAACTTTAGATAGAGAAGTGACAGTACTTTGCCACCAAGGATTGGTCCTTAGCTTCTAAAATAGATACATGTAAAGTTGTGTCCCTGTGTGAAACAGTCACATGGGCCCTCTTCTAACATACGAATGCTTAATGAACACACAATGACTCTCAATAGATAAAGTTAAATATTACCCTATTTAATTCTGGATATATTCAAACATGACACTACCACGGGTGGCCACACTTCACCCTGGCATGGCCACCCATGGTAGTGTCATGTTTGTTCCCGCCCACCACATTTGTTCGGCGGCAGGGCCAGATCCTGCCCAGGGTGAGGGCTCTTACCACGGGCAGGATCAAGGCGGTGCTCAGCATAGTCACATATTAAAATACCCTAAATTAAATAAAACATTCCGTTCAAGAGCCAGGACTTCCCAGGTTGCACGCCTGCAATTACACATGTTGTTTCTTCTAGTTTATGGGCCTCATGTGTTGGGGACCATTTTCTAAAGTGGTGCAGGCCTGCCACAGACCAGGGCTCTCCACCTTTGAATCTCTGTGGGCCCATATTTAATTCAAGGACTTCTTGTACTCATGCTGTCAATTCCCATTTAGTCATAGAGCCCATGTATTGGGGAGGGAACCTGTGGGGGGTCTACTCTTCCCCCCCGCACCCCGCACTCCCCAGACATGGAGACCAGACTCAGTGGTTGAACTGTCTGCACTTGCCTGGATCTGGTCCTGCCAATCCTGTTCAAACAATATTTTTCAACTGTCCCCAGATCTAGCACTTTCTCTACTGAAAGCTGGATTGTTTTTTTCCCCCACCAAATATCACAAGCCTTGAGGTTTCCTCACATCAAATTTGCTTTGTGATGCATTCCCCTGTATCTTACCATAAGAGAACTTTCAAAGCCATAAGCACAGAAAACAGCTTGCTGGCACCACAGAGCTAGTTACTACAATTTCTATAACATTAATATGGATTTTGGCAATGGTAGAATACAGCTCTCATGCATTGGGGTGTGCATCCATAATGTTTTCTATTTGATTTATTCAATGTGTTCTATTTGATCTATTCTTTTCGATCTATTTGATCGAATGGGCACGCATAATGTTTTCTATTCAATCTATTTGATGTGATCTATTCTATTCTATTCGATCACACCTTGCCCCATGCATATTTTGGCTGTGGGAGGGAATGCGCAAGCCAGGATATGCACAGGATTCAGCAAGTCTGAAAGCGTCCCTTTCCTGCTCTGTATCGCAGGGTGTGTTTTCCAGCAAAGCCAGGGGGGGGGGGGGGCTTTCAGACTGGCTGAACCCTGCGCATATTCTGGCTTGCACATTCCTTCCCGTAACCAAAATATGCATGGGGGGAAAGGTGTGAGAGTGGTCTTCATTACAAAAACAACAGAGCCCCACTTATGACCATAATTAATGTTATGAAAACAGATGAATAAACAAAAGATGATGGCCCCATCAGCCCATGTGCTGTGGTTTATTTTCTTTTTAAGTTAAAAATAAAATATTTGTAAAAAAGAAAATCTCTGTGCATGAGTAAAATGGCCACCAGACCATTCTGTGCATTCATGCCCCTTTTTCGAAATGGCATTGACCGCATCTGCACCATTTTAGGAATGGGGCACACATTCACAGAATGGCCCAGTGGCTATTAGTGATTTTTTTAAAACCTTTAATTTTTAATTTTTATTTTCAATGTTTTATTGTTTTAAAGAATGAAAAAAACAAACCAAAAAAACACACCACACTCCCAAACAGTAGGGTTGTTTACGAAACCCCCCGAAGACACAGAGGTTTTTGTAAATGAAAACGAAAACGGCAGGGGTGCGTTCTGCACACCATAATGCTAAATTGTTATTTTGCTGGGCTTAAATCAACTAAATTGAAGCTTTCCTGAACTCTGTCTTACCAAGACAAGCTAATTTCCACTCAAATACCATTCCCCTCAGATGGTGATTTGGCACAGAACAACACTGGTCCACTGTGTGACGAATGCAGAATACACTTGCTCATGTATCATACTGTGGGCCATATGCTTCTACTGACATCAGATGGCGTATCAAGAGTGGCTTAATGGCAAGACAGCCCAGAAAGTGTTACAAAAGGGATTTACAACAATTTTAACTCAGCTGCTTCCATGCGAGTGGAAGTGCCAAGATCCAGTAAACCCTCAGTTTATATAATTCTTTTTCTTCATTAAATTGCACCATTTCATAGAACTTAGGGATGGGCAAACGCGCTTCGGAAGTTCGGAGTTCGGACCAAACTCGGCCTGTTCGGACGACTGAACCCAAGTCCGAACCTGAACTGACCGAACTGAACTCAATTCTGAACGTCGAAATGACTGAACAGTTCGGTCAGTTCAGATTGCGTTCAGGTGGCAAAAACATGTCACTGGAAGGCAAAACATGACAGGGAGGGGGAGTCAGCTGAGGAGCAGACTTCCAGGCACCAGGGGTGGAGAGGCTTGGAGTAGCAGCCAGCCTGCCCAATCACCAT
>QEPC01009590.1:1372244-1408631 GCA_003113815.1 Sphenodon punctatus
TGAAATGAAACTTAAAGCAATCTAAAAATCCTACTCAACGCCTGCTATTCAGGAACAGTGACCTAGCTCAGAAGGTGTTGGGAAGGGGAGAGGCAGATAATTAGTTTCGTTTCTTGCAAGTCTCTCCACCCCTGGTGCCTGGAAGTCTGCTCCTCAGTGACTGACTACACCTCCCTGTCATGTTTGACCTTCCAGTGAACCTTTTTTTTGCCACCCGAACTCACCCAAACGCGATCCGAACTGACCGAACTGTTCGGCCATTTCGCCATTCAGTGTTCGGTTTGTTCGGTTTGTTCGTGTTCATGTTCGGTCATCCGAACAGGCCGAGTTCGGGCCAAACTCCGAACTTCCGAACTGCGTTCGCCCATCCCTAAGGAGCACCCCCAGACTACAGACCTAGGATACCAGGAGAGGACTGACCCCATCAGTTGTGGGGGCCATCACTCCCCCAGCTTTCCCCACAACCATCACCTCCATCTTGTCAGGATTTAACTTCAAGTAGTTCACCCTCATCCAGTCCCCCACAGCTGACAAACACCAGGTAAACACCGTGACTGCCGGACCTGCGTCTGATGAAAACAAGAGATATAGTTGGGTGTCATCAGCATATTGATGACACCTTACGCCAAGCTCTCTAACAACCTCCCCCAAAGACTGCATATACACATGCTCCCTAAAGCTCCTGTCCTCTTCACTACTAAGGGTCTCCTCCAATTGGAAATAATGAAGCAGAACTAGGACGGTCTTCTAGACACAAGAATGTAACTTTACTGTTCCTACTTTGGGCAAGTTAAATGATGAGCTATTAAATGGCAGGCAGCCCTCATACCTTTGTCTCCAACTTCTGTATTATGTAAAATTAAATTAGATTGGCTGTGACCCTGAAACTACTGAATTTTAGTTCCCAAGCTTTTCACCCATATGACCCAATTTTGAGGCTTAAGTGATCCCAAAGAGCAACAAAATATCTGAAATATCAATTGAGAATGACCTTGTTTGCAGATAGCAGAACCCTACTTGGGAGGTTGGGGGTCATGAGACCCATAGTTTTGGAACCTATGACTGGCAAGTTTGTAGCCCCATTGCAGCCATGTGGACAGAAAGGACTGAAACAGAATTACTGTTTTAAAATTTATTTTGAATGTATTATACTAAACAATGATGCTCCCATTCCTCCCTTTGAGAGATTACACCCTAGTCAAACAGTTCCCACTGTCTGGAAGCTTTTCCTTACATTCAACCAAAATTTTGTTTATCAATCTCATCTCACTAATCTAGTCACACTGGTTATTTTCACACGGACACGGGGGTGCAAAATTCTGGAGCAAGTCCGGGGGCACACCTCAACATCTGTCCGCTTGTAGCTGCACCTGGTTTTAAACAGACCCGGCAGTTGCCATGGCCCACGATCTACCCGTGTGGTGCCCCTCCCCCACACCATAGCATTGCGGGCGGTTCACGCACAATGCGGTGGTGCTTCTGGGGCAACCCCTAACCTACAGCAGGGCTGTAGCAGTCATCTGCTGAGTAGACTGATTGGCAGCCCCACATCTGGCCACTGCCCCAGAGCTGGACTGCCCACTTTTCAGGCGGTGCTCCGGGATATTCCAGAGCAACGCTGGCAGGGCAACCTTGGAGCAGGGACAACATGTTCCGCCTCTGTTCTGCCTGTACATCTGGCAGGGCACCTTTAAAAGGATGGCATTCAAGGGGGTGAGGCAGAGACGGGGCAGCTGTCCATGTGAAGACATCCAATGTCCTCATTCTACTTCCCCCTTGTTTTTTTATTTTTTTTATTTTTTATGAAAGACTACCTCCCCCAAAATCACTTCAGGCACAGTTCTATGACATAACAACCCACAAAACCCTGTGCTTTTTAAATTAATTTTGTGGAAAAATTAAATTGTGAAATCCCTCAGCAAAGGGCGGTGGTTGAAGCGACTGTGGCGTTGTTCATGTGCTGAAACCGACAGTTTGTGTCAGAGCCAGTTTACGGGCATATGCCATAGCTATGTAGGCAGCAAAAAAGGAGTTTTTTGCTACCCTAATAGCATCTGCTAAATTCCGTTCAGCGAAGCTTTTCCGGGTGGTGCAGGGTCTGGTCAGCCTGGCCTGGCTCCGCCTTGAAATGGAGTCATCTATTGCTCGCTGTGACATGTTTGTGGATTAATTTGTGGATAAAATTGCTCAGATTTACCACGACTTTGATGCCGCAATTAATACATATGGGGAACTGGAGGTCTTGTCCAGTTTTGTGGGATCAATTTCAGTCGGTGACACCCGCTGATGCGGTTGGTGCTCTTGGGGCTGTTAGGGCCACATCTTGTGAATTAGATCCTTGTCCATCCTGGCTAATTAAATCTTGCCAGGAGACAATGGAGCCGTTGCTGGCTGGGGTGGTCAATGCCTCCCTTCAGGAGGGCAGAGTGCCGGGCTGTCTCAAAGAGGCAGTGGTTTGGCCTCTGCTCAAGAAACCATCGCTTGACATTGACTCCCTTGTCAGCTATCGACCTGTCTCTAGCCTTCCCTTTTTAGGGAAGGTTATTGAATGGGTAGTGGCTCAGCAGCTGCAGGGACATCTTGACCATGTCAGTTATCTGGACCCCTCTCAGTCGGGATTTCATCCAGGGTATGGCACCGAGACTGCGCTTGTGACTTTGGTGGATGATCTGCGCTGGGAAATGGACCGGGGTCATTTGACCATGTTAATTCTATTAGATCTTTCAGCTGCTTTTGATACAGTTGATCACGAGATGTTGATGACGTGCCTGCGGGACTGTGCAGTGGTGGGTGGGACTGTTCTTGAATGGTTCCACTCTTTCCTGACCAGTAGAATGCAGTAAGTAGTTCTTGGGGAGGTTTTTTCCTCATACCGAGACCTCTCGTGTGGAGTCCTGCAGGGTTCTGTTTTGTCCCCTCTCAACGTATATATTCAGCCACTCAGTGATGTGATCAGGAGGTTCAACGTGTCATCAATATGTTGATTATACCAAGTGGTATCTCTCTTTTTCAACAGACCCAGGCCCTGCAGTCTTGGTGCTTACTCGGTGGATGATGACTAACCGACTGAAGCTGAATCCTGACAAGACAGAGGTGATGTTGGTGGGTAAGGCACTGGAGATGGTGGCCCCTGTTTTTGGCAGAGTATGCCCTCCATTAGTATCCCAGGTACAGAGTCTGGGGATGCTCCTTGATGTGCAGCTCCGTCTGGACATCCAGATGGAGGCTGTGGCGAGAAGTGTCTTTCGCCAATTACATCTGGTGTGACATTCAGCCATTTGTTTCAGGCTCTGATCTGGCCACCATCATTCATACTTTCATCACCTCTAGATTGGACTATTGTAACGTGCTCTATGTGGGGCTACCCATGATGACGGCTCGGAAACTGCAGCTGGTGCAGAATGTGGTGGCCTGTCTTCTGGTAGTACTGGGCCACCTGGAGCACATTACACCAGTGCTCCGCTCTCTGCACTGGCTGCTGGTGGTTTTCTGGGCCCGATTCAAGGTGTTAGTTTTGGCCTATAAAGCCCTAAATGACCTAGGCCCTACCTATCTGCGGGACCGCCTCAATCCCCAGGTGTTGGACCAACCCCTGCGATCATCGGGGGGGTGCCCTGCTCGAGGTCCCCCAAATCTTCTGGGGGGCCATGCAGGTGAGGGCATTCTCGGTGGCCACTCCATGGCTGTGAAACTCCCTTCCATCGGAGGCCCGATTGACCCTGGATCGCCAATGTCGTATAAGACCTGGCTGTTCCACCAGAAATTGTTGTTTTAATGTTGTTTTAAGGTTTTGCTAATTGTAAGTCACAGGAGTGGCAGGAGCGGCGGGGTAGCAACATTTAAAAAATAAATCAAATAAATAAAAATAAGTGTCAGGAAGGTTACAAACCAAAGTTTAACAATCATGCTATTTCTCCTCTTGCACATTTCTCAAAATGAGGGAAAAGAAATTTCACCTTTAGTTCGCCACCTTCTTAGAGAAATGAGAGCACCATGCAGCATCATGGGATTTTTAGCAGGGGCAATACTGAAGGCAAAATTGAGAGTCGGAACACAGCATTAGCAGTGGAGGAAGCAACATGTGAAAAGGGATACAGCACAATTCTATCCCACAGGAAATTTTAAAAGGGGAGAAGATACTGAAGATACTGAAAGTATATGGGACATAATGGCATAATAATTTCTCTGGACTGTCTGACATTTTTAATGTGCTGAAGATACCATAAGGTGAAATCTACATGGGTCAAAAGCCCTTTGAAGTCATTTAAGTCATAACTGGTTTGTGGTAATGCTTAAAAATAAGGGTTTTCAGGCAACATAGTTAAATAGAATCTTGGATTTTACAATTATTTTTTAGAATCTAGAATTTTACAATTATTTTTAAAAACGGCTAACATTAAAACACAAATGAGAAAAAAAACTTAACTGAACAAAGGGTTCAGTGGAAAGTATACATTAAGGAGAATCAGATGTTGAAAGTCTTGATTCTTGTAAAAGTGCAAAATAGAGTAGGGATGGGACTACTGGTATTGGATTAATCCGATAATGCTGATAATTGGTGATATCAGATTAATCCGATAATACCGATAATATCGGTATCGGCATATCGTTTTTTTAACATTGCCCATTTTTCGGATCTTTAACATTGCAGCCATTTTAATGGCCACAATGTTAAAGATCCGAAAAATCAGTAATGTTAAAAAAACAATATGCCGATACCGATAAATCCGATATCGGATTAATCCGATACCGATAATACTGGTAACGGATAATTCGCCGATAGTCCCATCCCTAATTGAGTTATGGTTACCAGTTATTGTCTCTTATTCTAGCCATATTTATTTTATTATAATTGTAGTCAATGAGTAGTTCATCCTAAAAAGCCTAGTAAATGATTAATGGGCCAGTCCTAAGTGCTGTGGACCCCTGTTACAGAGACTGTGGTGTGTGTGCAAACTGTGTGGAAAGCACGCAGAATTCATACATTTGTATTCACAAGCCATTCACATGCAGGTTCTGGATCGTGCCCTACATTCACATTGACAGCTCCTTGGGAGCTGTGACCCTCTTTTCCAATGTCCGTGGGGCTCCAGAAGCCGTATAAAACAGCCCCAGATGATTCCCCGTATCGCTGTTGTGAGAGTCGGTTTTCAGCCCCCCTTTAAACTGTGATCTGACATTTACATGTGATGTATTCATCAGATCAGAGTTTAAAGCAGGGCTGGAACTCGGAGTGCCATACTCACACACAACAGCGTTCCAGGGATCATCCAGGGCTGAATATACAGCTTCAGGGGCTCCACAGACATCAAGTTAGCAGAATTATGTGTGAGTTCACCCATTCTACAAATACATATGCCCTTTGTACCTCTTGGCAGGTGCATAAGGCAAAAACGTCTAGTTCCTTGCCTTGTGAAGCAGGGACCTAGTTGAAAGGAAAAGGGGGGAGCTGTACAGGAAGTGCAGTCAGACTCCATGACCTCCTGTGTTCCATCTGGGGATGTTCCCAAGGCTACAAGGATGCAAGGACCATGACATTGGCAAGAGGCTGCAAAGGAGCCTCTACAAGTACAGATTTTCTGAGCTGGAGAATGTGTAACCCAAAGGCTGAAAGAGATTTGGTTTCCCACACTAGAACTATGTCAGAATTGATTTATTTACGCCTCTAGTGCCATATAATGTTTCTTGTAATGTACGAATACAGCAAGGTAAAACTAGCTCATTAGTGTTAAACACATTTGCTTAACTAAACAACTTTTTGACTTACTTTTCAAGTCAGCTTGCCTCTGAAGTAGCACAACTTTTTACCAGTGACAATTTCTCATTGAACAGCACTATGGAGTAAACAAAATCACTAAAACAAAAAACTTAACAGTTTAAAAAGACACTTAAATGTACAAGAGTTTTCTTAAAATACACACAAAAACACAATTCAGTACAATTACAATTCAAAACACCTTCCACTTCATACATTGCAACAAAACATAAACTCCAAAAAACATAGAAATTAATTCACGCTTAGAGCAATATTTAATATTTTATCGTCAACATACATGTAATATATATGTACTACGTTCCTTACCATACATACTTCATTTTTTTCAATAACTAAACTTGCACATTTTATAATTATGAAACTATTTTATTTTCATAATTTGACAAGGAACAATTTTGTCAGAGTAATTTAAGTCTGTTATTTACATGTATACAAATTGTGTACAGTTCATACAATGAAGTAAATAATCTGAGTGTATACATTATACAATTCGTTGTACACAATGAAGTTATGTGGAAACAGACTTAAATTACTCTGACAAAATTGTTCCTTGTCAAATTATGAAAATAAAATACTTTCATAATTATAAAATGTGCAAGTTTAGTTATTGAAAAAAATGAAGTATGTATGGTAAGGAACGTAGTACATATATATTACATGTATGTTGACGATAAAATATTAAATATTGCTCTAAGCGTGAATTAATTTCTATGTTTTTTGGAGTTTATGTTTTGTTGCAATGTATGAAGTGGAAGGTGTTTTGAATTGTAATTGTACTGAATTGTGTTTTTGTGTGTATTTTAAGAAAACTCTTGTACATTTAAGTGTCTTTTTAAACTGTTAAGTTTTTTGTTTTAGTGAATTTCTTGGTTTTGTGAGAGGTGGCTTGGGATGTTGCGGGGGCAAGAGCTAGGGGCAGGGTTTGGGGGGTCAGGTCAGTGCTGAGGATGTTGCGAGGGGTGGCGGGAGCTTGGGGCGGGCGTTTGGAGGGTAGGTGTGGGGTGTGTGTTGGTGTCTGTGTGTATGTGTCTGTGGGCGTCTGTTGGACGATGTGTGTGTGTGTATGGGGGGGAGATGTTGGGGTGGGGGTGTCTGTGTGTGGGGGATGTGTGGTGGTCTGTGGGTCTTTGTGGGGGGAGCTTGTGTGTGTGGGCGGGAGCCCGCTCCCTTAGTTCTTCCCCCTGCCAGCTAGGCAGTGCCCCCCCATTCCCTTAGTTCCCCCCCATTAGCCAGTGCCCCCAGCTCCCTTAGTTCCCCCCCTCCGGTTAGCCAGTGCCCACCCACTCCCTTAGTTCCCCCCGTTAGCCAGTGCCCCCCCGC
This sequence comes from Sphenodon punctatus, assembly GCA_003113815.1. Taxonomy (NCBI): domain Eukaryota; kingdom Metazoa; phylum Chordata; class Lepidosauria; order Sphenodontia; family Sphenodontidae; genus Sphenodon; species Sphenodon punctatus. The sequence goes on from QEPC01009590.1 coordinate 1,379,341, forward strand.
TCCGTTAGCCCCCGGTTAGCCAGTGCCCGCAGCTCCCTTAGTTCCCCCCCATTAGGCAGTACCCCCCCTCTCCCTTAGTTCCCCCCATTAGCCAGTGCCCCCTCTCCCTTAGTTCCCCCCGTTAGCCAGTGCCCCCCCGCTCCGTTAGCCCCCGGTTAGCCAGTGCCCGCAGCTCCCTTAGTTCCCCCCCATTAGGCAGTACCCCCCCTCTCCCTTAGTTCCCCCCGTTAGCCAGTGCCCCCCCGCTCCCTTAGTCCCCGTTAGCCAGTGCACCCCACTCCCTTAGTTTCCCCCCCGTTAGCCAGTGCACCCTCACTCCCTTAATTTTCCCCCTGCCCACTAGCCAGTGCCCCCCCACTCCCTTAGTCCCCCCGTTAGGCAGTGCCCCCCCCTCAGTCACTGGCTCCTGCGCGCACAACCCAATTGTGAGAATGTTGAGAGCCATCTCGAAGAACCTTCTTTACAAGGTAGCAACCTTCTGATCAGCACATGGGCAGGAGCTGTTTGTAAACAAACAGCCTTATCTCCCAGCCCGATCGCTGTCCCCGCTGCTGCTGCAGCGCTACTAGGAGGGAGAGTCAGGTAAGCCCTCCCCCTCCCCTCCAACACAACCCAACCCTACAGGGGTCAGGACCAACAATTTTTTGGGTTTGTTTGTTAAGAATAATTTTTAAAAAGACAGCATGACCGGCCCCCAGCCCGGCCCCGGCCCACCGGGAATCCTCCCGGTGCATTCAATGGCCAATCCGCCCCTGGCCAAGCAGGAGTGGGGGTGGGGAGCCTGAGCCTGGGGGCTCATAGTCAGCTGGAGGGGCTGGGGGAGCGGGCTCCAGATAGAGCGGCCACGGCGGCAGATTTTTTTTTTTTAATGAAACTGACAGCTAGGGGCCGGGCAGCAGCAGAAGCAGCAGCGCACAGACCTCAGAGCGCACAGACTCGCCGACAGGAGAGAGGGGCTCAAGTGCGCATGCGTGAACCAGCAGAACTGAGGTTTTATAAAGAATAACTCGGGTTTGGCTGTATCAATCAATATAATATTTTAGAAGCACTTTTTGTTGATCCCATTCTCAAAGCCTGTGAAGTTTGGGGGCTCAACTCCTCCACGGGGAGGAGATATTGATGATTCAAATGCACGAGGCCAGTATGAATTTTGACCACAAGCAATTAACGTTTAAGCTGCAATAACTTTTTATTTTCCTGATGGATATTTTTCAAACTTTGTGGATATGATGGTCCTCACAATTTACAGCCATTATGAAATTTTCAGAAACGTAGGTCAAGCGGTTTTTGCAAAATTGGGGCTTCAGCAGTCGCCTGTTTATAATGAAGAGTGGCTGTACATTTAAGTATTCAGGCAGCTGCTGCTGCCTGAAAATTAAATGGGGGGAGGGGGGGGAATAACAGTCACACAAGATGTGGTGTAGCATCCACTTTTAAGCTTAATTTCATGGACTGGTGTTCAGTATGTTTTCCCCATTGGCAGCACTGGAAAAAATGCAGTGAATTAAGCAGGTCCCTGCATAACTGTATTACTAAATTTTCATTGTATAAATCCAGTTTAGCTACACAAAACTGCAACTTCAATGATATTTGATATGCTATTCATATGCATGTGTTTGTTGCTGTCTGAGGTCACAAAATAATATTTACATCAAAAAGCAAGTTAATGGACTTACCCAAGCAGGAGGCACACCCATGTTTGTGCACAAGGAAGAATGGATACTTTTTTTTTGTTATTGTTTTTTTAAAGCAGATGTTACAAAAATAACTAAATTAAGAACAAAGTGCTTTTATTTCTACACTCTGGGTGCAATCCTGTGGCCGGTGTAAACTGGCCGCAGGTGCAGAGCATGAGTCAGAATGTGCGTGCTCAGGCATGCATTCACAACATGCGAACGAGGGATGGGTGAACAGAATGCGGTTCAGCGAACAGCAGAGCTGCATGGGGCAAAGGTGGAGCCTGGGCCGATGATACCCCCGAGTCGCCACACACCACAGACTGGGAAATGGAACAGGAACTGCGCCTGCTTCATCCCCCAGGCTGCAGTGTGTATGGGCTCGGGGGTCGCATTGACCCCAGCTGCACCTTTGCCCCGTGCAGCCATGCTATTGCGCAGTGCACATGCATGTCTGAGTACATGCATTCAGAGCTTGCAGAGCAAGTAGAGGTCAGTGTAAGTGGCCCATAGGATTGCACACTCTGGGAATATACAGCACAGGTACAGTGTTCTCTTTTCCAATCCTGACCTAAGAGGAGCACCTGGACAGGAGAGTTGTTCAGTACATACACTCATTCTTTTGGTAGTTTCTGCTGACACCATCGCCAAGGATGACGGACTTCTCATATGTGATGGTGGGCTTAAGAATCCACCAGGAATTCTATCATATTTCATTAAGGCCACAAAAGAGCCACCAAATACTATAGTAGCTTTGTATTTGCATCCTCTACTAGTTTTGAAAGAGTAACGTAGTATTGAAAAGATCGGCATATTATTCATTTGCAGAGCAGAAAATCTTCTCACAAAGAGACAACAAGCAGATTTCATTTATATTTGGGAAGGAGTTAAAATATGGTAGAAGCCATATAGGTATTACAAGAACACATCCATGGTTTTGAAAAGGCATCTAATTCTGGATTTTTGGTGTCGAGAATCCTCCCTCCCCCCCCCCCCTTTTGCTCCCAGCTCTCTACACAGTTTTTAAGTTAGTCGATGAAAAAGTACTCCTGTACCCAGGGTGAATGTTCCAGAATATAGTGGGAGATTGAGTCATGAGTGCAAGTCTTAACTCCAGTCACTGGCTTCCATTTCTAATAATTTCACCCTTCTTATTTTTGACCAACTCCAAGCTGTCCTACTCTACAAGTTATTGAAATAGGAGATGTTATTTAATTTTACAAATAAGCTTATGTAAGATCACAATAGTGATCAGCATGTGTATGATGACATGTGTGCATACAGGATGTGTTGGCATGACTATAAAGAGTGGGCCTCCTCCCATAACTGGGGGCCTTTGTTACTTGAATGGGGCAGAAATTGTTTCATGTCCCTACAGGCATGGACAAGAAATTGTGGTTTAAAATCTAAACTTTCTAAATCAAGAACTGTAAAAACTGGTAAAATGTTGAAAATAGAACTTGTCATTCAGGATTAAAATGAAAAGGCCTAGAGTAGAAATATAAGTCTGTAAAACCAGATGGATTCCATTTTACACTAAATATTTTCATGCATTTCTAAGTTTGCTATCAGCAGTTATCTGCAAGATTAAAATGACTGGCTACAGGTCCTTAGCCATTATGTTAGCGTTGAATTTGGGACTGTGAGAATAGCAGGATTTGAAGTTCCTGTCTTGTATAAATTTGGTATGACATCAGTTTGTAACAAATCCAATAAGAATTACAATCCATGGGCAAATAAAATTACATTCCATTGATCTGCACGGTTTTAAAGAAACAGAGTCAGTATAGCTCGATTAGTGTGTTCAAACTAATTCTGTAATTGCTGAATATAGGGGCACAATAAGTCACACTAACCTCTTCCAATTCAGTAAAAATATCCATAATTCAGGATGAAATCACCTCTTCCTTGGCCAGAGATCTTAATTTTTAATAGATCTACGAGTCCACTTCTCCTAATGATACATCCCCTAAAACTACTTGGCTAATAGCTGTTAATGGGCCTACTCTCCAAGAACTTCTCCAATCCTTTTTTAAACCCAGCTATACTACTGGCCTGGACCACATCCTCTGACAACAAATTCCACAAGATAATTGTGTGTGGAATGAAAAAAATATTCCATGCTGAAGAGTCTTAACTTATCAAGCCTCTGTTCATACAAGAGTCATCCTATACCTTTGATAATTTTTGTTGCGCTTCTCTGTACTTTTCCTAGTTCTATTTTATGTTTTTTGAGATGAGGTGACCTGAAACGCACACAATATCCAAGGTGGGTGCACCACAGATTTATAGAAGCATGGCGGGGGTGGGGTGGGGTGGGTCTGTGTGTGCTGCGTGGTGCACCAATGCACATTCGGGGAGCAGAAGGGGATTTAGACCATCCCAGATTCCCCCCAATGCTCTATGCTTGGGAATCAGCAGGCAGTGCCTGGGTCATGGGAGCATGCCACCTTCAGTCAGGCATTCAAGTGGACCTGCGTGGGCATGTCCGATTTAAAAACAGCCATTATATTTACAGTTTTATGTTCTATCCCTTTCTGAATAATTCCTAAAATTCTTTTTGCATTTTTGACTGCTGTCACACAGTGAGTTGAGGATTTCAGTGTATTGTTCACAATGACTTTAAGATCCATTTCTTGAGTGGTAGAGTTGCTGTTGTTTGAGTCCGCTATTTTAAGAGGACATTTTGCTGAGATCCTTTATGCTTACCACTTATTCCCTTGTGATCTGTGTGGGATGGGGAGGACTTGGTTCATGTCCTTCCCTCCTGACTCTACCAGGAACTGAGATTGAAATATATTATCCCTTTGTTAGCAGGGAAAGATTTCTTTCCCATAGTACGAAAATTGGAAATCCTACTAGTATCAAAAGATTTGCGGTTTACAAAAGCGACAGCTACATTTCCTTTTTTAGTTTTCCATCAGCAGAAGTTATTATTTTCAAATGAAATTGACGTTTGGTGTTTGTGGTTTAATATCTGCATTTATTTATGTTTTAATTGTATGACAGACTAATGGCTGAATAAACTGACTGACTGACTGGTAACCCCTAATTTAGAACCCAGCATTGAGTACATACAGTTTGGATTATTTTTCCTTATGTGCATCACTTTATCTATTAAAATTTATCTGTCACCCTTCCCACAAAGGCTGACGACTGCTTACAATCAGTAACAACAATAATAAAATTCAAGCTATAGAAACTCCCACCCTTCCCACAAACCTAGCCAGAAACCTGGCCAACCCCTATCGCTGCCCGCTAAATGCTTTTTCAAATAAAAAAAGTTTTACACCACCTCCAGAAGATGCTTAGGCTTGGGCTCAAGTGAGCCTCCTTGGAAATGGCATTCTACAAAACCTTGGCAGTAACCAAGATTGCCCTCCTGTGCACCCCCATCCCACAGACAAAGCTAGCAGATGGAATCTGCAAGAAGGCACTCCCGACCGACTGTCGGGGCATGGACATAGGATGTAGTAGGAGAGGCAGTCTTTCAGTTAGATGGGATCCAGGCAGGGGCGGCTGGTGGGTTTTGAGGTTGGAGGGGCAGTAAGGCCGGCGAGCCTAGGGGTGGAGCCAGAGCAACGGTAGGCGGCATAACCCAACAGCAAGGAGTTCCCAGGGTTAACATTGGATGGACATTACATTACTTAATCCAGCAATTTCAGTTAGGCAGGTTATATTCACCTCCTCTGCCAGGTTTAAAAAGCAGGCAGACAACCTTAAACCTCACTTACAAGCAGTTTTAGCAAAAATCCAAAGGACACAAAGCTTTTCCCAGGGCCCTATCATCATGCACAGATATATAAAAACCAGAAAACCACACGTAAACCAAACCATTCCCACAAGCCCCCAAAGGCATCCCCAGCAGCCAAACACCTGTGCAAGCAGACAGGCATTTAAAAAAAAAAAAATTGGCCAGTTTCAGGGATGCATTGCCACCAAATCAGACACATCCAGACCAGCATCCCTAGTAGCTTCACCAACAAACTGCCTGTTCAAGCACACAGGCCTCTTTTTAAAAAAACAGTTTGGCCCCTTTCGGGACTGCATTCCCACCAAAGCAGACCCCAAATCCAACCAGCAACCACACCTTATCCCTGGCAGCCAAATGTCTGTCCACACAAACTACTTTCCAGCAGCAGGGAGCAGTAGTGAAACAGCGTAGGGACCATTTAAAAAAAAGTGGAGCAATGACCAGTGGAACCACAAATTTACAAAACGGCCTCTCTACTCATGATGGGAGGGGAGAAGGAAAGCAGCAATGTATTCATTGATGCACTTCTGCTGCTTTCCTTTTCCCCTCCCAAGCATGAATAGAGAGGCCATTTTGTCATCATGCAAACACAGAGCAAGCACCCCTCCTCCCATTCCATCCCAAGTCTGTCCCCATGCACATGCTCCCCGCCCATTCCCCAGTCTGTCTCCATGCACACGGTCCCCCCCCCATTCCCCAGCCTGTACCCATGCACACGGTCCCCCCCATTCCCCAGCCTGTCCCCATGCACACTCTCTCCCCATTCCAGCTTGTCTGTTCCCCCCCTCAATCCTTCCCCAGTCTGTTCCCCCCCACAATCCATCCCCAGTCTGTTCCCCTCCCCGCAATCCATCCCCAGTCTGCCGCCCCCTGCAATTTACTCACCAGAGGCAGTGCAGCGGGATGCCGGGATGGTGCACTAGCTTCTTTTCTTGGACCTAGAGCTGCCACGCAGGCTGCTAGGCTCCCTCTCCCTGCCAGAGTCGAGTCAAAGTTTGACTCGATTTGGAGGGAGGACTCAGAGGGAGGGAGGCGGGGAACCTAAGAGCAGCCTGCGCGGCAGCTCCCAGAACCCCCCGCACAGCCGAGTAGTCTGGCCCGGTCACATGTGTGCAGCGCCTGGATAGGACTTTTAGCACTGAGCTATCCCTGCAATGAAATAGTGCCCCCTGTGGCACTATTTCATTGCAGGGTTCCCTTTATGCGGAATGGACGGCACTTCTAGCTGCCCATTCTACATAAAAGGAGAACACCTCCCTTTTGTCCTCCCAAGGCTTCCTTAGGAAGCCTTGGGGGGGGGGCGGTGAGTCACCGGTTGTGTGCTCACACGCGCACACAACCAGTGAGAATGTCAAAGCCATCTTGAAGAACCTTGTTTGGAGGCTACCTCTAAAGGTTGCTACCTCTAAACAAGGTTCTTCAAGCTGGCTCTACACATTCACCATGGCAGTAACAGGTGTTCCAATCCCCTCCAAAACAAAGGGTCAGTCAACCACCATCACTTCAGTCTTGTCAGGATTCAGCCTCAACTGGTTCACCATCATCCAGTCCCTGACTGAGCCAGGCATCAGGTAAGCACCGAGACTGCGGAACCTGGGTCAGAAGAAAAAGAGAGGTAGAGCCGAGTGTCATCCATTTATTGATGACACCTCTCATCAAATCTCCAAATGATCTTGCCAGAGGCCTCAGATACACATTGAACAAGAGGGGAGACAGATTAGAATGCTTCAGGATACCTCAGGGGAGGTCCCATGGGGATGATGTGCAATCACCTATCACCACCCACTGGGACCTCCCTGACAGGAAAGGCAGAACAAAAGTGGGGTTTCAGTAACTCTGAAACAGTTGTTCTGCACAGATTTCCACCCGAGCTCTCTCAGATTTTTTCTTATCCTCTATATTAGGATAACTCTAATTTCCCTAAATTAATGGCATCCTTTGGGGATTTCTCAGCCTAAACCATGCACTCCTCAGTTGTGATGCCCTGCTCCCCAGGTGGGGCTCTGGTGGGGGGTTCTCCCTGGCTGGAGCCCTGGGGGCCTAGGGCACAAGGGGCTGTGGGCTACTAGCCCAAGTACTCACAAACCACGAGCTTCTTCAACACTCTTTATTCACCCGGCAGGGTATCAGCAATACACGGTGGGTGTATCACCCAAGTCCTTATCCCTGCTGAGGGGTTCAGTCTCTGGGCCTCCGGTCAGGCCCTCTGGCTCAGTCCTGCTGCGTAGGCCCTCCTACGCAGTTAGCTTGGCAGGAGAGAAGGCAGGTGCGTCTGCCTCCTAGCTGATCTGGCGCCCAATTGCCGTGCGCCTTGCGCGCGCTTTTCCTGGCTCCGCCCACCAAGTCCCATGCGGGGCTCTACTGCGCAGGCGCCGCCACATCAGTGCCTGTCAGATTTCCCTCAGAATCTAGTTTAAAAACTGCTCTCCCCCCTTTTTAATTTTTAGCAACTGAAGTCAGTTTCTGGTTTTGTTAAGATAGCGCCCATTCCGACGGGATGGGCTCCCCCTTCCCCCAAAGGTTCTCAAATTCCTAATGAATCTAAATCCTTCTTCTTTGCACCTCCAGCTCATCTACACAGACTCTCAAGCTCAGCCTGCCTCTGGGGTCCTCCGCATTCACAGAAGCTAGCTCAAGTGGAAAAGTTATTGCTTTAAAAATATCACGTTATTCCCAAAGTGCTGTTTTGAGTTCTCTTTACTCACAAGAGTAACTCCATTGACTTTGATGAGCACTTACATAAGTAGATGTCTTAATGTTAGGAAGAACTTTACAATTAGGTCTGAGAGAATAGGATACTAAGAAACATCATTACCCCATCATATTTCATAACTTCATATTTTCTTAAATGGCAAATGCAACTCTTCTAGATCAATACATACTACCAATTTTATTGGAAAAGACATGCCTAAACCGACTTTAAGTCTGGTTTGAAAGGATCAATCTTACCCTCAGTTATGCTACAAACAAAAGGACCGTACATTTTTGGTAACCAATAGCATAACCTAAGTCCCAAGGGGGCCAATTTCAGGGTTCCAAGCCTTAGGACTAAGCTACCCCTGCACAGCACTTTTCAGGGTCTGGCCCTGAACCCATAACCTAGCATATGTGCCAAGTCGTGGCAGTTTTCCCCCTGCACCACCACCTGTTCTGCTTGGTGTTCACTGTTTTCTCTGAGTTGTTTGTTTTCTCTCTTCTTCTGTTCTGTGTGGGACCATGTAGGGGCCACTAGGCCATTCTGTGCATGGAGCAGCCCTTTTCCAAAATGGCAGAGACAACATCGCCACCATTTTGGAAAAGGGCTGATTGAATGCACATGCACAAAATTGACACCACACCTGTGCAGAGCAGCTGCTCTTTTCCAAAATGGAGGTCACGCTGCTGATGCCATTTTGAAAAAGGGCTGTTCATGCAAAGAATGGCCTGGTAGCCATTTTGCACATTCACATTGATGTTTTGTTTATTTAACTGAGAAATATTGAATTCCCAGTTCTCGTATTCTCAGAATTTCTCATGAGAAACTAGAATGCTTCTAATTTCAGCTCTAATCTAGTTGCTATTCCTAGTTACTAAAGATTAAGAACTTTTGTTAAAGGGGAAAGGTTTTCCTAGATGTAGCTGTTTTAACATACATAGGGTAAAAACAGAAGTGACGCTGGGCTGCCACATCCTGGGCTGACTCAGGGCTAGATCAAGAACCATTTCCAGTTCTCGCAAGATTCTCATGAGAATCAAGAAACGTTACCAAGATCTCAACAAGATCTGTGCACGCACAAAATGCCTGTCACAGCAATTCTGTGCATGTGTGGCCCTTTTCCAAAATGATGCCGGAAGTGTTGGTGCCATTTTGGAAAAGGGCAGCTGTTCGATGCATGTGTGATGCCCTGTTTGCACTTGTGATTATGGGCTACCCTTTTCCAAAATGGTGTTGATGCTATCGGGGACATTTGGGGGAAAGGATGTACATATGTAGAATGGCCCCAGCAGCTCTCTTGTGCATGCACAGTGATTTGTTTTTGTTCACTGTGAGGTGGCTGCCTTCTCAGTGAACTCACCTCCTTGCCTGCCCCCCTTCCCCCCATAGAAGCAGAGAGGGTGGCGAGGACTCCTGTGGCAGTCCCAGACATGGAGAGGGGCAACCTGGTGAGTACAAATTTTTTTTTAACAAGTGGGGGTAGGATGAGATTCTTGCTTTTCTTGGTGAGAGTCAGGGCAATTCTAGGCTCATTCTCATTTGCAAGAACAAGTGGCGAACCCGGACTCTCAACAAGAAAACTAAAGTGATAATCTGAGAAATGAGCTTCAACCCTACCTGGGAAAGGCAGCCTGGGCTAACATGGTGCGCGCTGGATCAGGGGAAAAACCAACATGTGCCTGGCCGGGCCAACAGCCGCACAGCCTAGGGGCAGGGAGAATGGGGAATGTGCTGCTATCTGTCCCCAGCCCCACACTGTTCCCCACCCCCCACCAAGTTGCACAGCCATGACAACCAGCTATGACTTCCTGTCATGGCAGACACAGCCTAGGCTGCAGCTCCAGGGAGGCCCACCTTGGTCTGATTGGGCAGACCCTAGCACAGGCTGTGACCTCTGATGTTTTCCAAGGTCAGAGCATGGGCTAGCCACCAACATGACCTGGGACACCCTGGCTCTACATCTGACAGCACCTACACACACATGCAGCCACAGTTCATGCCCAAGCATGCCAGAGCAGGCCAAATCAGTCTGCTTTCATGTGTTTTTACCACACTATGCCTTATATTTATGAGAATTTGGTAAGAATTTGGTAATAAGTATTTGGTACTTGACTGCATTCCTGAAAGCTGTGGGTGCAAGTCCTACTTGGTCCCTCACTACTGGATGATTGCCTCTAGTCCACCCAGTAGTGAACAGGGACCTGGTCCATTGGGTTGGGAAAACCAAAACCAGTCAGACTTGGTGCTGGCCACATTGCTTCCTTATGGAGTTGCACCAGCCCAATGGGCCACTTGCCTTGGGATGGATTTTGATTGTTTTGATTATGAGGCCGATATACAGAAACACATGAAGTTTATAATAGCACCACATTTGCATTTTCTATTAATGCATCATTCTTGCCTTCAGCAGATAAAAGAAGTGTAGAACATTTTCTTTTACATGAACATATTACATCATGTCAGTTTTATCTCTGGCACACAGGATGCCAACAAGTAGCAACCACTAGCCATTTAGAAGCACGTCAGTAATTCCCTCTGAATAGACCTAACGGACTGCAAGCAATGTGTCTGTATGCTACCCCCATAAAAGCATTGAAGAAAAGCAAGCTGTACTACATCTTTTGCAAATAACCTAATGATACTAGACTTGTATCAAAAGAATACTAGGAGAGGCTTAGGAAAAGTCATTCTGAACCAGTGGACATTCACAATCACTTCCCTGACCTTTTAAAAACTTAGAGCCCATAAGATCTCCTGTAATCAAAGGAGTTTAGTTTTATTCAGCATTGCTTTCTCTAAGCAATCTTTGTGCAGCCTTTTTTTCTTTGCTGTTCCTGACAGATAGTGGAGAATTCTCTAAAGAATACTGAGGGACAGATTTTCAAGAGAGAGTGGGTGTGCCTGCAACTGTTCAATGTCAGTACCTGGTGGCTGCCAAAAGCCTGCATTTGTATATGTGTGACATGAAAATCTGTCCTCACATGGCCACCAATGAGATTTATAATGTTGTGTTTTGCATGTCAAAATATTCATTTAGATGTCAAGTAGGAGTTTATTGGGGAAATAAAGTATTGGGGGGGAGAGGTGCATCTTTGTAGAATGTAGTGAATACAACTTATGACAATGAAGCCCCGTTGAAGTCTATGGGACCCTGCTGGTGGATGTACTTTTTGAATCCCAGCCTGCATCAACAGACCAGATGAAAGTTACGAAGAGTCATAGAGCTGTTTTACTTTACCACACTCATCTTTTCTTCCTCACAGTTTTTACAGGCAACTTTGAAGAGCTAAATCACACACAAAACATACCAGAAACAGCCACACCTCAGATAGAATGTAATAGCTCATTATCCAAGCAAAACCATTATCTCAAGAAATTGCCAAGTTTGCCACTAGTATGCAAAAGCAAACAAAGGGAGTCTTCTCCTGAGCATGACTGCACTGAGGCTGCCAGTCTGAAGGAATTTCCAAGGTGCAGCTACTTTTCCTCAGTTCTATTGCGATGAGCAGCAAGAACCAAGAAGTCCCATGATCCTCCTTTTCCTGCTTTACCCCTTACTGCTGCTTGAGCAGGAGTCAGGCATTTGTAGCAGATAGGAAAAAACAACCTAACAAAGAGAATATTGGACACAGCCACTAAGGATGTTAATACATGAAACAATAGCTACCCACTGCTTCTCTGTTAAGTACCCAGTTCCTCGAATGCATGGGCATAATGCAGTGCACACTCATTCGCCACCCACACTTTGGTTGGAGAGAACGTAGAGGCTGGGGTGTGAGTGAAGCACACCCACATAGTTGCCATGATGTCTGTTAGCTCATTGGTTGTGGGTTCATGTGGTCCTCCAGAGGCATAGTGTGTGCGTGCCGTTGAATATCCCATGGAGCGTCCAGTTTGTGTGTGTTCTGGTGGAAGGGCTGTACATAAAATATCTGCCTTAAAGCCTAGCACCATTTATTTTTTTTTAAATGCATTTCCCATACTCCGAATGGTTAAGGATCAGCAGCCCACACTGCTAGATGTTCCCTAGCAGCTGCATTATACAGAGCAGATTTCGGAGCCTTTACTCTTAGCATTGAAATGACACGTGCCAACAGCCACACCTAGACTACCACAACTCCTAAAAGCCAGCTCTGCAGCCTTCTCAATTTAGCTCACTAGGATTGTGAACCAAGGAGTGAGGAGGAGACCAAGGCCTTCATTCACTTTCTGGGGAGATGACAAGGTGTAATACCCTCACCAAGTGCTACTAGAATGTAGCTATGTTCCAGAGACTCTCAGAGGAGTTGGTGAAGGTGGGATACAGCCGGAGCACCAGTGCTGGCAGAAAGCAAACAATCTGTGTTGTGGATACAAGGAAATCCAAAACCAACCAGGAAGACAGGTTCCAAGAAGCAGTAGCACTAACAGAGAAACACAAACAGGGCTGTTTTGCCTTTGAACTGTTGAGGCAACCAACTCCTCTGGAATAGAATACAACTTCCTGGTATTAGCTTCACATCCTTGAAGAGGTAACCAGCTACCCCACTTTACTTTAACCCTTCTGCTTATGTGAATAAAAGTAAGCATAAAGTTGGTATAGGGGGTTGTTACCTTGAAGTAACTGTTGGTGTGAAACTGACAGGTTACCCAGGTACTGATCAAGTACCTGGATATGCACATACACAAAATAAGCAATTCCCGTTACCAATTTTTCAAATTTCCAATTATGATTTGTTTTATCAGGAGAGAAAACCAAAAAAACGGAGATAAATAAAACAATAGGGACTGGAAGTCGACATTCTGGGACACTGAGTACTCGAATCAGGTCATAATTGGGTACCGATTGGTACCCGATGTTGTCAAGTTGATTCGGGTACTGGAAATTCGACAGGTATACTCATTTTTGTGAGTACTTGCTTTCAGCTCTGAGAGGACATTAACTTGGGGCCTTTAGGAGTTGTAGCCTCAGCAAATAGAAGTGTGATTATCATAGATTTTTTTTAAATATTTTTTTTAATAAAGCGCCAGTAGTAACCTGGCGCTGTACAGAACATACAATCAGATGCGGTCCCTGCCTGTGGCTTACAATCTAAAAGACAAGGAGGGGGAGACAAGGAGAGGGGCCAGCGGGAGAGACATGGGAGAAGACAAACAAACATTCAGGCGGATGCGAAGTGTCAGGTGCGTGTACTTGGCTTGGTTACAAGGTGGTCGGTAGCAGCAGTCAGCAGAGGAGGGCTGACAGTAAGAGCAAGGGGAAAGACTAGAGGGCATTGGGGAAGGCAGCATGGAAAAGGTGGGTCTTGAGGATGGATTTGAAGGAGCGGAGGGAGGAGGCAAGGCGGATGTCGGCAGGGAGGGAGTTCCAGGCATGCGGGGCAGCGAGGGAGAAGGGACGAAGGCGGTTGGGCGAGCAGGAGAAATGAGGGAGAGCGAGGGAGGGGACAGAGGAAGAGCGGAGAGCACGCGCAGGAGTGCGTAGGGCGATTAGGTCCGAGAGGTAAGGGGGAGCTTGGTCATGGAGCGATTTGAACGTAAGAACCAGGAGTTTGAACAGGATACGTTCAGGAAGGGGGAGCCAGTGAAGGGAGAGGAGGAGAGGCGTTACATGGTCGAAGCGAATAGATTGATTCATGAGAATACTTTTGGTAATGATCCTTTCTTCTCACTAGGTCCCCAAACACAAAAATGTGACCTTTATAAAATGTCATTTTAAAAAGCAAGTCTACGTTGATTTTAGAACAGGCATCAGAATTTTTATTTTTAAAACACACTTTTATAAAACATCGCCATAGCCCCTTTCATCAGAGTCCATTTTTAGATGTGCCGCTAATCTAGTGCTTTTAGAAAGCTCACACAGGTGGTGTTTAGACGCACCTCCCTGCACCAGAAGTCACCTGGCTGCCATTGGCAGCAGCGTCGCCAGGAGGCTTGCATGTTCTTTTGAAAACCAGATTTGTGGCCCTGGTATAAAGGTTGCAGGAGGGACTGAGTAAGCACTTTGACCCACTGGTTGGGAAGGAGGAATACGTTCTTGCCACCATGCTGGACCCCCAGGTGAAGGGGAGCGTGAAAGCTCACTCCTCAAACTTCACTCTGAGGAAGCTTGCACTGCTGGAGAGGATGCAATGGACAGAGGGGGCCATATGTCAGGAGCAGGGCCATGAGGAGTGTGGAGGGGAAGCGGCAGGGGGGATGCGATACAGAGCCACCCAGCAGCAGCACTAAACGCAGGGCCACCAGCAGCTGTTTGGCCACCACCCACTGCAGCATGCCAAGGCAGGCAACATGGGCACAGGCCATTGGAGAGGAGGTTGCCAGCAGCAGCCGCCACATCCACAAGGAGCCCAACACTTGAGAGAGGACAGTGGCCAAGTATCTGGGGGAGCTTGTTGTGGATTCTGGCAGTGACCCCTTGTAGTACTGGGTGCAGAAGGGTTAGGTATGGCAGGACCTGGCCAAGGTGGCCCAGGAACCACTATCCTGCCCATCAACCAGTGTGCCGAGTGAACAGGTGTTTTCTCAGTTGCTGTTCCTAAAAGTCAATCTGCCGCTGTTGGGTTTCCCCTATCTACCCTTCGATTTGGAGTGAGGGGGCACTTTGCCAACTTGAGGGGCAACCTTGCTGCTCCTCTTTTCTGTTGGGTCTCTCTTGATGCTACTCCCCCCTCCTGCCCAAATTCTGGCTGCCCCCTGCCCCCCTCTCTCATGTCCTTCTCCCCTGAGGTGTTATCTGACATACTTTAGGGTGCCAAAGCAAGCCCAATTGCTGCTCATCTCGAAAACAGCTGCTGCCAGTCTGTATTCTCTCTCTCCAAGTCCTGCCACCTTGGGGCAGTCTCTGCTAGTTTAAGCCCAAGAGACTTGGGGCAGCACGTCTCCTTTGCCAGAATGCCAGTCTCTGCTGCTTCTCAGTGCCAGTCTGCCCACTGCCTGCCTATGCCCCTGATGCTCGCTCCATCTTTTGCCTGCCTGCTGTGTCCCAATCTCTCCCGGATATTCTACTTCCAAGAGGTTGAAGCCTTGCTGGGGCACACACCACCATCTGTCTCCTCCTTCCTCTGAAGTCACAGTGCCTACTGCTTCAGTGCCCCTCCACCCCACCCCACAGTGTCTGCTGCCTGCCAGTGTCTGCTCTTGCTCTGTCCTCTGCCCGCATGCTACATGCCAGTCTCTCAGTGATATTTCTGTTGCTCTGTGGCACTCTCGGTGGGGAAAGGGGAAGTGTTATGGAGACAGAAGAAAAGTGCTTCCTAACCCTTAGGAAGCCATAAAGTGATTCCCATTGGAATCCAAGGCAAACATAAAACTAAAACAAAAAATAACGGAGCAGATGACAAACGAAAAATGAAAAATGGCATGGGCCCTTTGTGCACAACCCTGATGTACACATCCCGCATCTATCATCCTTGTTACTTACTATATACAGCCTCCAGTACCCAGCTGTCCCATTCTCCCCAACCCAAATGAAAGTCTATATGGAAAGCAGGGGGAAGCTGCTTTCCCTAGTTTCTCCTGCTGTCCCTGGTTTCAGTGTTGCCCCCAACCACAGAGGAAGAGGATTGGGACTGAAAGACCTAGACAATGTGTGAGTACATGGAGCCTAAGTTGTAAATGAATACAATATTTGAGACTGTACTACACTGTCTTAGTTTGTGGTTTTCCTATCCTATAATTCCTATCGCTTTTGAAAGGGAAATGCACTAAACTCCCCCTCCTACAATAGTACCAACATGTAAAAATTAGTCTGACTTTGGAGGGACTTTGCAGAAATTTCCAGGGATGTTTCGGGACTGTCTGGGAATTTTCACATGAGAATTTCTCTCAGGAGCAGGAAAGCTGCTACAACTTGTCCTGGGCACCACACAAATCTGGCCCCTTCAACTCCACTCATTTTTTATTTTATTTTTTAAAGACAAAACATCTTTTAGCCAAAAGCTCAAAATAGTAAACCAAATAAATAAGGAAAAGAAAACCTATTTTTCAACGCTGCAAAACAGATAGAAAAGTTAATCTCTTCCTGTTAAAGCTAGAGAATTATTACATAACAATGGGTCTAAACAACAAACTCCACAGAAAGGTGCAACCAATTATAAACTGATTTTTAAGAAGCATTCCACATTTTGTTTAAACTAAAGGAATGAGAGTCTACAAAGGAATAATGGATGAGACAGCCAGCCAGTGGTGTACTGCTCTTTCCACCCCCATCCAAACCACACAGCTTAATGCAAATGAATCAAACAGCGCACAGCTGTGATGGGCAGTTAGCCATACCATACGGATTATCACTGATTTTGTAGAAAACAGGATTTAGACCACATGTGTGTGCAACTAGGAAGCAGTAGTGTTTTCGCAACATGAAGGGCCCAAACATCCAAAGCAGTTATAAGAAAACACCCTATCCCATCAGTACTAGTATTTTATTTTGGCTAAATTACCTGCTGGGCCACACTTACCCAATTTATCATACCTTGCTTTTTTGTTTGGTTACTCTTATTGAGGTCTTAGGTGGCAATCCTGTCCACTGCCAACCCAATCCAGTTAGGCTCAAAAATGGAACGATGAGAGCAGTCCTACTGGGGAGCTTATTCAGTAAAGGGGGGCACTTTCTGTCCCACTCGCTGTGCAGAACATGGGGGGGGGGGATGCATGTCAAGCTACTATACAATCAGAGAATGGTGGGGTTGGAAGGAACATCAAAGGTCATCTAGTCCAACCCCCTGCTCCAGGGCAGAATATCCCATCTGTGGTATCACACAGACAGATGACTTTTAAAATAATTTTTTAAACATCCAAGGAAGGAGATCAGAGATTGATCAATCCAGTCAATTTACAAGAAACAGTAGCCATAGTTTAGGAGAATTCCACCCTTCTCAATCCCCACACAACTATTGCAGAATTTACTCGGGTGTTGCACAGAATCTAAGAAGGAGACACAAATGTATTCAAATACTGTATGGTTTTCTGAAAATATATTAACTTTGCTACATCGTGGAATCATTAACCTGTAAAGCTCACACCAATTACTCCCTCTCCTTAAAATCAAGAAAGTATGCAATATTAATTTGTTTCTGGAATGGTTTGGAATAAGGACTTGCAGGAGGTTCTGGAGTTAGCTGTTAATTGACCTGATAGTAAGTAACAGCTCAGAAGGAATGGCTACATTCCATAAACTCAAGATAGGTGGTAACAGCTGCAGTAAATCTGTGTGCTTAAAACCTATGACATTTGAGATGTGGGGAGGGAAGCAACTTACTGTACATACGGAGCGACTCATTCTTGAAATAAACTAATTAGCTCAGGATAACACCAACTAAAATGGAAATCAGATTCAATATCTCATACTAAATGACTGTTTTTATTTGGTTATTATTTGAAGGGAATAATGCCTCAAATGATTTGATTTTGGTACTTGCAGACAAATGCTCAAATAGTCCATTTTAAACCAAATCTGTTGGGAGAAGTTAGACTTCCTAGACTTCAGTCTTGTTATGGTACAGCCCAGGCTGAATTTCACCAATGTCTAGAAATAAGAGTTTGTAACAGAGATAAAATGCTGCAAGAGTCATGTGTCACATTAAAGTGTCACAGGTGACCCTTCTGTAACAAAGGAAACAGTCATTTTGCCTTATCTTTCAAGCAAGGATTTTCCTTAAAAAATGCTAGTTTTTCTGCCCCAAAGGAGGACTAAAACGGACATAATCAGCAAGCATGCAAGGACTTTATTTACAATATCATTCTTGTCCCAAGTTAGATAAAAATCCAGTAGAATGAATAATAGCTATTCCGTTTACAGTCACTAAAGAACGCATGTAAAGTGTCTTAGTAGCCACAGCCAAGGTTTATACTAATCTGGATATACCAAACCAGACAGAGATCAAAGTAAAATATTTTTGCTTTCAACACAGAAGCACTGAAAATAGCTACAGACAAAAGCTGTCTGTATTAATACAATGGACAATAGTGGTGGAAACCAAGAAATATGTTTAAGTTACTGAATAAACTTCTTTTGAAAAATGAATAAACTGCTAGGTCAGCCTGATAGACAATGCCAGGCATAAAGGATGAATACAGGAATTGTAAAAGCATGCTTGTGAAGTAGCAAAGTCTGTCTACTGTGCTCACTTCCTAGTGATCTGCCACCTTTATAAAGCAAATGACATTCACAGCATCATTAAACTACATCCACAGCAAAATTCTGCAACGCTGAAAGGCTGCTTTGCTAAGCACTTTTTGCCTTGTGCTGCAATGCAATTTATAACTGTGTCAAGAAGAGAAAATATTTCCCGTGACCAAAAGAAATATCATCCTTAATTCAAATAAGAATCAAAACCAATTTCATATCAAGTGCATATTTTATATAGCAGAGGAATGCCGCTTATCTAGCCATGATAAAAACAGAAAGGGCCATTTCAGGGACTAAAGTAATAGATAACGTTTCAACTTACTGCACAAGTTTAACATGCATCTGCATCACACACAGCTCCAAGCGTTAGCAGCAGCTGGGACAGGGATGCTTAAGTATACCGCAAGGGCATACAGACCTAACGATTTAACATCCACTACTACACAGAGACTAAGATTTCTACTGACCTTTTTGCTGTTTAAAGGACTGGATAGAACCTGAATGGTGAACCATCTTCATTCATGGGAGCTTGACAGTTCTCATGCACAGAACCTTGGGATCAAAGTGTTGCAAAATGGGATATGGAAAAGCTCGCTCCTCCGTGGAATCTAAGAGCTTCTGAATGGCTAAGGCAACCAACAACCCAGCACCTGCTTCAGCAAGCACTTAGCTTGAAGGGCTCTACTCCCACTGTTGTCATAGAAACCAAAAAGGCTGGTCCAGCTTCACACTCCCCTTAGTGGATGCTTGAGGAATAAATTCACTACATCAATCTAATGGGGGAAATGCAGAAATACATTGTTTTTACAGAGGAATAAGCATTTTGTTGCTTGAAGCATTCCCTTTTTATTTTTCTCCAGAGAGGTAGAAAACACTTAGGCACATTCTCCAGTTTTGATTATCACTGTATCAGCAAATATTTTCCATTCTCTAGCAATGACTTACCCCTGAGCTACAAAATTGCACAAAGTTTATATGTCCCTGATCAGTAGCACATCGACTGAAAGCAAAGGGGCTTTACAGTTTTGCTCTTATCAGTCTGTCGCATGTGGTTCATCTGTTTTATCATTGTACCCTTGTTCAATGCATGCCTTTTTTATTTGGCAGGCAGAGTCAGGATAGAGGAATGTTTGGGCTAAGGTGTTTTAACTGGTTTTATGTATGTCTCTATGATTGTGTGTGTTGTAACTTGCCCTTAGCCCTTGGCATAAGGAGAAATAATTTAAATAAATTAATAGCTCATAATTTGCCTAAATCCAGAGGGAAATGTATATGCAGCAGGATGCTATGATAAGTCCCTGCAGAGGCCAGACCTTAGTACCTAAGCACTCTAGCCACACCTGATGTTGACCCTATGTATAGTGGATTGTAATCCTCCTGCATGCAAGCAGGGGCCTGGACTAGATGGCCCTTGACATCCTTTTGAACTCTAAGATTCATTCTATGATTCTTGTAAGCCAAATGTGTGGGCTGAGTACCAAGTGAATGTGAACTGTTTAACCCTGGTCCTGCAAGGACTCACATCCAGCAGGTCCAACCCTGTCACAGCTGGTATAGTCAGTAAGATTTGAACCTTCTGGGTGTGAGTCCCTACAGAACTATGACCAAACTGTCCACACACACATACACACGTTTTATTCTAGTTGGGCCAAGTCCACAATCTAAAGAAACAGACAAGTCCAAACACAGAGATTTCTAATCATTGCCTCTTCAGTCCATCCTCAATCTCGGGTGCAATGGGAAGTGTCCCCCCTGGGCTCCCAACCCTCCGGGCTCCCAACTCTTCCCCCCAGTGAGCCTCTCTCAGCTCCTAACCTCCAGGTTGTCTGATCTGTCACCCCCCTGTGATCAGCCATCCCACAGGAGACCCTGCCATGGACAAGATACTGGGTCCTGGTCCTTGCATGAGGTGAGCTCTTTATTTGGGACCCATGTATTTCCCTGGTGACCCTTCCTTTCTGAGCTGTCGCTCAGGCTTTTATGTCCCTGTCTCCCACAACACCTTCCTGCCCAGCACCATCTGGGAGTACTTAGCTCACTCAATTGGCTCTTAAATTAGTCTACATGTAGGTTAGGGATAAGTGTGGTTAGGATGTGGTGACAAAGGCCTGGCCCCTGCAAGGACTTACAACACCACCCTGACACAAATCTCTATACTGTCCTATACATTTGATTTTATTCATTTCCTCACAGACTTTATATGTCATGTGTCATAATAAGATTATACATTTTTCACAAGATTGTATAATGATTGACAACACTAATACTTGATCTAAGGGCCATTGAATGCTAAAACGTATGTAAGCAACAACTGAACATCAACATATATTTATCTTGGGTCTGACACATTCATGCTACACAGAGGACCACAAATTCAACACTCCAGGGTTCTGACCATGCTCTGGGATATAAAGAGAATGAGGAGTACTGAGGGGATTACATCACCCTGAGACCACATGATCCACAGGGTTCCTTTTAGTTTCAACAGCTGTAGTGGCAGCACGCATAGGGATGGGCGAACCCGGTTCGGAAGTTCGGAGTTCGGACCGAACTTGACCAGTTTGGTCGACCAAACCAAACTTCCGAACCAAACTTGATTTTCGAACCGTACCGAATTTCCGAACTCTGTTCTGTTCACCCATCCCTAAGCACGCACAGTGGTGGCCCAAGCTGCAGCCTCACATACGCTGACTGGTGGGGATCCCAGCTTTATATTTGAGGGGCTACATGCAGCCCAAAGGCAATGTGCTGTTCACCATGGCTGCAAAGTCTTCACCTTCAGAATGTCTTGATTTTTACATGGGAACAAAAAGATTGAGAAGACGTTTTTTCCTGATTTTACTTCCCCTATTTATTTATTTTTAAATAGATTTCAACAGACTTGTTCATTTTTCACATTTATTTCTGTTAGGAATAACTTAAGGTACTGATCTGAAGGGAGAGATTCTTAAGAGAAACACGTTGCATAGTCAATTGGTTACTAACATATGGCAGATGAATTCATGTGCCAGGGTATGCCAATTTATATAATTAGACTGATATTGTAGAAAAGGTCATTGAATACAAATATATTGAGCTTCATGACCGATTCTCATTCAAAAGTAGGCTTGCCATATCACAATTTCAAAAAGAAGGGACGGGCCTGAGCTGAGTGAGACTGAAATAAGGGATGTCTATTATGTTCCATGTGACTGTGATGTTCAGAATAAGGAATGTCCATTATGTTCTATAGAGTGGAAGACTCTGAAATAAGGGATGCTCCCTTAAAATAAGGGACACTTGGTAACTCCTAGGTTTGGGAAGATTCTGGATCAGAGCAGGGTCAGAATTAGGCAACTCAGCCAAAAGGTGCCAGGGGCAAACCAGGAACAACACAAACAAAACCCCCCACAAACAAACAGAACAGCTCACAGGGTCACACTTGGAGGTCAGTCTAATCCAAGAGGGATTGAAAGCAAAGGCTGGACAAGGCAGTGTTGTTCTACTCAGCTTCCTGTTCCTGTTGGATAGACCCTTATACTAAGGCTGCTCCAAATAATAATAAAACACTCAAAAGTATTTTCCAGGGATCCAAGGAGTGGTCTGAGTGTTCGGGCCGCTTTTCAGACTGGCCTCGACAAATACTCGCTGAGGCCAGGGGGTGGGGGTCAGGTTGGGGTAGTTAATAGGGAGTGGGGGGCCTAGTCTGGGCTCAGGGTGGGTTAACTACTTTCTGGAGGGGTCCCACGCCAATGTGTGATCTCTTCCGAGCTGATAAGTTTGAATTTTTTTAAAAAAACCCACTGAGAATGCTCAGAAGGGCCTCAATGGTCCTATCTGAGCATGCTCAGCCATTTTCAAAGATTTATTATTATTATTATTATTATTATTTCACCTAATTCTCCCTCAGGCAGCTCTAGGTGTCTCACCATCAATACTAAAAACATCCAAATACACGATACAATATAAAAACAGATAAAAAACCAATAAGAACAATAAAAACCCATTCTGGTGTGCAAAAAAATTACAAAAAAAACCAACCCACCACCTCTGAACCTCCTCAAGCCCCTCAAAAGCCTGGCAGAAGAGCCATGCCTTGCATTGACACCAAAAAGTGAGGAGATTACAGCTGAGATGGACACCCACCAAGAGCGAGTTCAACAACACAGGTGCAGCTACCAAGAATGCCTGCCTGTCGATCCCTACCAATCTATAGCGGGGAACCTCCAGGTGGGCACCCGCCAATGACCACAAGGGCTGCCCCAGGGTGTGGGAAGTGAGGCGGTCCCTCAGATAGGCAGGGCCAAGGCTGTTTAGGGCTTTAGAGGTTAAAACCAGCACCTTAAATCAAGCCCGGAAGACACTGGCAGCCAGTGCAGAGCCCGAAGCACTGGATGAATGAGCTCCCGGTGGCCCATCCCCATAAGCAGGTAAGCCACAGCATTCTGCACCAGCTACGACTTTTGAACCATCACCATAGGCAGCCCCATGTAGAGGGCATTACAGTAATCCAGCATCTCGATGGTGCTGGCCTGATGATGCACCATTTAGGCCCTTCTGACCATGATCAGTGGGATTTATTTTTAAACTTACCAGCTTGGCAGAGGCCATGCATCGACGCAGGACCCCTCTGGAAGATCAGTAAACCACCCCAACCTCCCTGTTAGCCCCCCCGCGCACTCCACCCCTGACCCCCACTAGGTCCTGGCACTCCGTTTCCTGGCCCCTGCTGGCCTATTCCCATCCTGGCCAGAGGGGGCTAGGGAAGGGCGAGCAGTGGCCTAGTGCTGGCCTCTGGCCCCCTTCCCTGCACTCAGCTGAGGATTTCCCAAATTCCGAAGTTTCGGGGGCACGTCCACGAAACTTCAGAACTTAATAAATACAATCAAATGCCCCGGTCCTCAATGTTTTCTGTAGAAAACCAAGGGCCGAGTTTCAGCACTCCTTTATACATGTGGGCAACCAATCAACAAGCTAAAGTCTGGACATGACAATGGCTCTGTTGAGTTGGCCACTGCCTGAAAGTCATGGTGACACTGGTTCAAGACTCACATTCTGAAGTAGGACTATTTTGATATAATATGGTTTTTAAAATGCTTTTGGAAGACATAATTTCTGTGAGGAATTATACCAGGGGTTACTGGTGAGTCTGTAGGAATTTGGTCAATGTCCCAGGGACACCCAATGTCTCAAGTTGCTTTTAGAAAAGGTTCTGTATCTCAGCCTTTAGGCTTATCCACTTACCCAGGTCTGATCTTGGGGTTAGTCTTATGAAATATTAAAAGCATGTTTTTAATTCTGATCTCCATCTTCCCCTTCAGCCAGTCCAAGCCCCCACATCTCTCTTGAGGTATTGTCCATGTACGCAAATAAACCTCTGTTGTCCAAATAATACAAAGAGCCCACCTGGTACTAAAAAAAAAAAAAAGTAGTCCCCATCTGCATTCCTTTGTGGGTTGCTGTCTTCAGCAACAGAGCCCACACCTGAATTCCTTCAGCCTTTTGCAATCCAGAGACTTGAGCTGGATATCAGTTAGCCCGACAGTAATGCACCTTGCATCTAGCTTCCATCCTTTGCCTCTTTGGAATACTCTGAGTTCCTCACTCCATCAACCCCCCTTCTCTTACTGAGGGCTGTTCCTTAATACCCATAAAGCTTTGGATTTCCTGTTCTTCATCGGTGCCAGACTGGCACCATCCTTTGCTCCTCTGGCGTCTGCACTAGTAAGCATCAGTTTATACCACAATCTTTTGTAATTACTTACCCCAGGTATCTTTTTAGCTGGCGCTAACTTAAACCCTCTATTACAGACTGCCTTTTCTACAGCAAGTTACACTGTATAAAAATGATAAATTTATCAGCACACACTCAACAGATTAACTGTGATCCGAGTGACAAAATGGCTTTGTCAATTAAGCACAGTATTCTAACTGTGATTGTCAGGGAACAAGGTCATGACTGGAGCTAAGGAGCAGGACTGAGTCCAGGTAGAGGAACAGGAAAACTAGATAATCAAGTCAGGCAAGGGGGTCAGATCAGACTTCAGACAGGAAGGCCAGGAGCTGGGAGCAATGTTCTGCCCAGTTTCCTGTTATATGCTGGCAAGGGGACAATCAGGAACTGATGGGTATGGAAGTGGGAGGTAGCAAGGCTGGTGTCACAGTAGTCAGATGGGAATCTCCCTGGGTGAAATTCCCATGCTGATCCAAGGGGTGGCAGTGGTGCTACAGAGCCAAGGACCACTCCAGAGACTCGGGGATGCTAGTTCAAGACTGGGTACCCTGAAGTGATAATCAGAGTCAGTTCTAGAGATCTGAGCTACCTTTAACAGGCCAAGCTCCCCAGCATCCATACACTGCTCAACTTTTCACATACCTAGGAAGCCCCTACAGGGCAATATAGCAGCACACACCAAGAAGGAGCAATCACCAGCCAATGGCCTACATAATTAATCACTAACAGACAGAAGCAATCTACAGTGCTCACCAGCCATTAATGTTTGAGGGCCTGTGAAGTAGTCAGGGAAATTTTCATAAGTAATATCACGAGACTCATTTGGAGCATATGAGAAAGGGGAATAGAAAATAATAGTTGGGCTCGGTGAGAAAAAAAATGTAATTAGAGAACCTGAAGTGGATACAGTAGGGAGTACTATGGCAGGTTGCTGGTGAGGGAGAAGATTGATTCATTGTGCCTGGAAAATCTCAAGAAACAGGTGCCCAATTTAATGTGAATGCACTTATGAGAGTTTTTAGTACCAACAACCCTGGCAATTTTAAAAAAAGGTATTTGCTTTTGATTTCTACCCTTCATATGTGTCATACTGAAAGCACTCTTCTCTTGTCCCTAAATCTGAAATAATACCATTCATCATCAGCTTCCTTCACTGGAATGAAACCAAGATACACTATGCCACAGTCTCTGTACGAATTAAAAACTTCAAAAAGGGGCGACATCATTTTTAAAAGGACACCGTGCCAAATTCTTTTCAAAGCAGATCTTCAAGCTTTTGACACACTAAAATGGAATACACTCAAAAATTTTATGCCCCTCCCCCCAAAAAAGATCACTGCACATAAAACAACAAACAATAGACCGAGGAGGTTAAATCCTCATTTTAGTTAGATGGGTGTAAAAAACCCCACTCTGATTCAATAGCTAATGCTACCACTTTACACAGCACTAGTGAGATCCCATCTGAAACACTGTGTTTAAGTTTGGGCACTACACTCCAAGGAGGATGTTGACAAATTGGAGCAGCAGAGATGATAAAGCGGCTAATAGACAAGCAATATGAAGGAAATTTGAAAGAAATGGCATAGGTAGCTAGTAGCTGTTGATAGTGGGGGCTGGGACCTGCACTGCCAGCCCAAGACAGAGGCCATTTTCACACAGACCTCGGCACCTCCGTGGTGCATGGGGATGGGTGGAAGTGGTGGCGGGTGGGTGGCCCGTCCCATGGATGCCCATCCATCTTCACGCACGGAGCATCCGCCATTGACACCCGTTACTCCATGCTTGGGCGACGGGTGAGGCACGTGGAGCACGGGAGCACACACACACCCCCAACCCACCCGCTGTGGTGATCTCACAGATGCCCCCCCCACTTCCCATCCGCCCACAAAATGGGGGGTGTCCGTGCAAAAAGGGGCAGAGAGTGACAAGGAACCCCTGCTGCCCCTGTTCCTTTACCAGCCCAATGGTGGTTGGTGGAGGGTAGTAACAGGTGTGACTCAGTTCTCTGCGCCTTTGCCTCCCTGCCCAGCTGAGTGCTGCTTATCAGCACTATATGCTTATACATATGCATCAAGGAGCCTCTTTGACACTTTTGCAAAAATGCATAGGGCTGATAAGCACTACGTGCATATGCACATGCGTGCTGACTGCTGCACAGAGAGGCATCCAGCGGGGGGAAGAGAGCAAAGGGAGGGGGAGGCAAGGAGGTGCCCAGTATGCGTGCGTTTATTGTGCATGCACCCCTGGGGTGCCTGAGCAAGTCACTCCAGAGCAAAGGCACTGTAATCACAGAGGGAGGGGCCAGGAGTCTTATGAAGGAACCCAGCCTATCAGAGCAGTTTTGGGGCACTGATCCTCAGCAGCCCCAAACCTACCAGAACCCAGAGGAGCTCCCACCCTCATCCCCTCTTCAGGAGTGGGGAGTGAGTGAGCAGAAAACAGAACAGCAGCCTGGAACTGGTCTGGGTGAGTGTGGAGGCTTCTGTGGAAGACAGCAGACTAGATTTCTCCACTTTGGGTAAGATTTTTGTTGTTATTTTTAATTTATTTTTCTATTTATTTTTTATGCGCTTTGCTGATCTTACTTGTGATACAATCTATAATGTGCCCCCCCACTCCAGCAGTAATTTTTAATATTTATTTATTTAATTTATTTATTTATTTTCGATTATTTTAAATTTGTTTTTCTAGTTTCCTTCCCCCCACAATGGTACATCCCTATTTAATTATGTCCCACCCTCCCCGCAAGCACTTTTGAATGGTTTGGAATCAGATATTTTGTGCATTGACCAAGTACACGCAAGAAAAATGAAGATAGACTTTAAATATTTTTCCAAATAATTTATTTGCTGAGGTTTGAAAAGTCCGGTTTTCAAAAGATGCATGAGCCGCCTGGCACCGCTGTTTCCAATGGCAGCCGGAGGACTTCCGGTGCAGGGAGGCACATCTAAAGTCCACCCACACGAGGTTGCTGAAAGCAGATTTTGAAGTCTGCGAGATTGGAGGCCCGTCTGAAAGTGCTCTAATTCTCTGTAGTTCCCAGATACCAAAGTGCCTGCTTGAATGTACCTTAACTAAGATAATCCCCCTCCGTTTGGAGGTCTGCTGGCTTTGAGGACCGACCCACGCTGTTGTGCCCAGGACAGAAGTTAGGAATAGGCAATGATCTGTGTCCATAAGGGAAATAGAAGAGCAGGGATGGGAGGGATTGGTCTGGGGGTGAGAAGGGCACCATCACTGTGGGTCAGTAGTTAAGCTTTAAGTCTTCTATACTGTTTCCTAAAGTGTTCAGACCCATTTTTCCTCCCAAGTGAACTTTCATTCATGCCCTCGTCTCTCCCAACTGCAGTTGGGAATGAGGGAACTATTTAGGTTTCTTTCATGCATACTAAGACTGAGGTTCATGCTGATGCTTTCTCCACAGTTTGGTATTTATAGTGCCTTTTCTTCTGCATAGTGGATTTTCAGGTGTGTACGGATAGCTGAGCTGAGCTCATCATGTAGCATTTCTCAGTAAGGGCACATGTAACAGTTCTCTCCTATGTGGATTCTCTGATGTATATTGAACGCCCCCAATTTCTCCTAAAGCTTTCCTCACACGAAGGTCCTTTTCAAACGGGCATGGGTGGTGGTGGGGATAGGTGGGTGGCATGGTGGGTGGTGCATTCCCATGAACACCCACCCACCTCCACCCATCTCCATGCATGCAGCAGCCACCATTGGCACCCGTTGCTCCATGCATGGGTGGAGCACGAGGCACGCGTGCACCCCCACCCACAGTGATCACATGGATGCCCTCCTCCCACCCACACACGTGGGCATGGGGGCATCCATGCAAAAAGGCATTAAGTCTGATATGTTCAGGGTTTCCCTTGTGCATGGATTTTTATTTTTAAAAGTGAAATAAATCACAAATACATGCAATGTCCCCTTACCTAAAATAGACTTGAATCCTTCACCTGCCAATTTTCTTTTCTAGCTCCTGACCTACAAGAACAATTGCTGGTTTCCCCTTTTTTTATTTTTTCACAGAACTTTGCATTTTGCTCACTGTTGCATGCCACCAACACCATGTACTCTTTGGACCTGTAATCATGGTGTTTTTTTATTCATTGTGTATTAAAGTGTAAATAGGAAAGTGTGAACTTTTAATGGTGACCCCACTCCCTCTGCCTCACCAACCTAAGAGTCCACCAGTCACCACTGTGCCAGTTATCACCATTCACCACAATTCATTGGGATGAAGGAAACACCCAACAGAGATGGATTGGTGAATGGAGCCAGTCTGAAAAGAAGGGGTATAGCTCCCATCACACCAGAGGAGGTGTGGTATGGGGCTGGGGAAGGACCTGGCCTACAAGATGGAGGCCCATGTGGGGCAGTTGAGTGGGGTCACATTGAAGCTGAGTGGGATTGGGGATGGTTACTCATCAGAGGTACCTTAGGTTCATAGTAGAGGCTGCTGTCTACACCATGTACAGCCTCATACTGCATCCACCAAGATAGGCACAGTCACCCACCACCCTCTCAAGAAAAATGTTGACAAATAGGAGAGAGTTCAGAGCACGTGTTTAAGAGTGGGCCTATAATCTAGCCAAGTGTCAAACTGGGACAGATGCCATATCAAATCAGTGGAAAAAAGAGTCAGGCTAGCTTTTCATACTTTTGTGACCCTCGTGGACACTTCCCATCCCTGAAGAAACCTCAAACATTTGGTGTAGACCTGATAGACTGAAGTGTGTACATTCCATGCCAGACATATTACAAGAGAATGGATCACTTGGCACATAATTCTTGCTTGCTACAAGAAGAATTCATCTGGTCCACAGGCATATTTTGAATGAGGATAGAGATCTCTGTAAATTGGTTGCTCTGATTATTCATTCTGCAGATAACAAAATGTCTTTTTTCTATATGTAGAATAAATATGTGCATGTCTATCTTATTTTTTATAAGCACCAGGTACACTGCCTGCACTATATATAATAATAATAATAATAATAATAATAATATCTCCTGCATTTTCCCCTTGGAAAGTGAATTTAGCAATAAGGGGGCAGGTGGCAGAGATAACATTGTAAAATTAGGCTCTCAGATGAAGACAGAGGACAGGAGAGCTTCTAGTGCTGCCTTGCCAACATGGCTCAGGTCTGACTTAGAAACGATTATCTCTTGGCATGAGGAAGTAATTCAGCTGCCATGTCCATTCAGTATTTTGCCACTCCATTGAGAATGCCAATAGATCCAATTGGGAAGATGGCTTGCATGTTTTGCCTCTTATTTCTAAATGGAGAAGATATATTTCCTTGGTCATTTTCACATGGAGGCCCCCCCCCCACCCC
>QEPC01009590.1:1417625-1464061 GCA_003113815.1 Sphenodon punctatus
GGGGGAGGGGACAGGTCAGCCCACGTGGCTGGCCTCTGCATTCCCCCCCTGCCCCCACAACTCACTGTCTCTTGTTTCTCCCCTGCAGGTTCCCACGGGCAGCAGAGCAGCGGCGGCGATGTCAGCAGCGGGGATGGTGTCAGCAGCGGCGGCGGCGACAGGAGCAGGTGATACCAGTAGGAAATGTAGAAAGGCGAGTTGTCCAGGGAAGCGTTGAGGGCATTATTATGTGCGAACTCAGCCAGTGGGAGCTACGTGTACCAGTCATCTTGAAGTGAATTGATATAACACCATAGGTAATGTTCGAAATCTTGGTTAACTCGCTCCACTTGACCATTTGCCTGAGGGTGGTAGGTGGTGGCAGACTTTAATTGGACATGCAGTGCTGTGAATAATGCCTGCCAGAAGCAGGACACAAATTGAGCTCCTCTGTCACTGATTAACTCTAAGGGGCATCCGTGTAGATGGATAATGTGTTGAACAAACAGGAGAGCCATTCGGCGCGTTGATGGTAGGCCCTTGCAAGTGATGAAGTGTGCCATCTTTGTAAGGTGGTCTACCACAACACATACTGTGGTATACCCCCGGGATAGATGTAAGTCGACTATAAAATTGATCCCACTCTTTGCCAGGGCCCTTGGGGAAGTTCAGCAAGTTGCAACAGGCCCCTGGATGCTTGCCTAGGGACCTTAGTGTGGGCACAGGTGGCACAGTAACTAACATGGTGCCGGACATCTTGCCGAAGCGACGGTCACCAAAAGGTGCATTGAATTAGGTGGTAAGTACGGTCGCGCCCTGGATGCCCAGTGAGTGGGGCGTCATGGTGTCCATAGAATTTGGGACTGACAAGAACGAGGGATGACAATGCGACTTTGTTTTCTAAGGAGCCCATCTTTCTCCATGTAGGACGGAACTGTAGTTGGCAGCAGTTCCTGTGCAGTTGCTTCAATAAGGTGTCCTTGCATCGTATGGGTGGCAGCGAAAATCTTGGGGTCCAATATAGGCCCTTTCTGCTGTTTCTCCTCATTTTTTCCTTCATGGTAGCGGGACAGGGCATCAGCTAGGACATTTAGTTTATCTGGACGGTACCGGATGGTGAAAGTGAAGCGCGCAAACAAAAGCGCCCAACGTGTGTGTCTGGTGTTGGCAATTTGTACTTTTTGGAGGTAGGTGAGATTTTTGTGGTTGGTAACCACTGTGACTGGATGTCGGGCACCTTCCAGATAATGGCGCCATGCCTCGAAGGTCGCCTTGATGGCCAACAGTTCCCGGTCGAGGATTGAATAATTTTGTCTCGCTGGAGAAAGCTGCCGAAAATAGTAAGCATAGGGTAGCATTTGTTCCTGAGTGGGTGATGGCTGTGATAAAACAGCTCTCAAAGGCTTGCTGGATGCATCTGCTTCCACCTGAAATGGTCAGTGGAAATCTGGGTGGCCTAGGAGTGGGATGGAGAGGAAGGCTTCCTTCAAAAGACAAAAACTAAGCTGTTGTTCGAGCCTCCATAGGAATTCCTGATGTTTTTTCAGCAATCATGTCAATGGGGTGGTTAATCGGGCAAACTGTGGAATGTACTTGCGGTAGTAGTTGACATTTCCAAGGAAGCGTTGCAACGTCTTCATGGTCTTGGATGCGGACCAGTGCTGGATGGATTCTACCTTCCGCGGGTCCATGTGAATTCCAGAGGGCATAATCATAAAGCTGAGAAAGTCTACTGATGTCAAATGAAATGTACACTTTTCCAGCCTGCAGTAGAGTTTATGTTTGTGGAGACTCTGGAGAACTCACCAAACATGGTCTACATGTTGCACTCGGGTGGTGGAATAGATCAAGATATCATCAATGTAAGCGGTTACAAATACATCTAATAGGTCACACAGGATATCATTGATAAAATGTTGGAAGGTGGCCGGGCATTTGTGAGGCCAAAGGGCATTACTAAATATTCAAAATGTCCATATCGGGTTCAAAAGACCATCTTTCATTCGTCCCCTTCTCTGACTCGTACCAGATTGTAGGCTCCTCGCAGATCTAGCTTGGTAAATATTGTGGCACCTTGCAGGCAGTTCAATAGTTCCGAAATAAGAGGTAAGGGGTACCGATTTTTTATGGTCACGTTATTTAGGTCTTGGTAGTCGATTCAGGGGAAAAGCCCTCCATGCTTTTTGGGTACAAAGAAGATGGTCGCCCTTTCAGGGGAACAGGAGTGCCAAAAAAACCCATTCCATAAAGTCTCTTCAAGGTAGAGGTGGAGAATTTCAAGTTCTGGGTTAGAGAGGGCATATATACGCCCAAAGGGTGTCTCCGCACAAGGTTGCAGGTCAATTGGGCAATCATATGGCCTGTGGACACAGATTGATTGCTGAAAACATCTTTGTATTGGTAGTATTCATCAGGGAGTTGCGGAGCTGCTGCCCGCGCAGGTTCCATGGTTAGGGCTACCGTTCCGTTATTGGGGCTGGGCGTGAACAAGTCTGCACACAGTATTCGGAGGTTAGTTGAAGCTGGTTATGTTTCCAGGAAATCTAAGGATCGTGGATCCATAACCATGGTAATCCCAATACGACCACAAACACGGGAGTGCAGCCAACGTCAAAGACAAGGTGCTCTTGGTGATTACCGATGGTGCACTGTAATGATGGGTGAACGCAGTTCGGAAGTTCGGAGTTCAAACTGAACTCGAATAGTTTGGTCAACTAAACCAAATGTGCAAACTGAACTTGAATTCGAACCTTCAGTTTGGATGCATTTGGCGAGTTCGAAATTAAATTTCCATTGGTTTAAATGGAAAACACATTATTGGTTGTAACTTTTTTGTTTTTTATGCTATGTAGTGGAACCTTGGGATGCCTATACCTCCAATAGAAATCATTATGTGTACTGAATTTCGAAACTATTGGATAAAGGAATCTGATTTTAGAAGCAGTTGAATTATTGTATTTTGCAATATTCTACATATACATTCTTAGCTATAACTTCTTTGTCTCACATCTAATGTAGGTAAAACTTGCCAAACTTATACCTCTTCCCATATTTACTAATCTTGACAAATTTCATAAGGATTGGGGAAAGGGTATTGGTGGTATAAGCAATTAACATATAAATGTATATCTGACAATAACATCTTTTCTGTCCAACCAGTGTACATGAAATTTGGCAGAGATATATATTATACTTTCATTATCATCTCTGCCAAATATCAGAAAGATATTATAAAGGGTCCCAATTTTATGTGCCTGTACAACAAATGTAGAGAAGGGGCCTATGCCTGGGATTCCCTGATGGCACTGTGGTATAAGATCGGTTTGTGATGCGAATTGGCCAACAGAAATGTCAACCAAATATCCTAATTCTGTGCTGGGACCATCCCAACATATCTCCCATAATTGTTTCTGGGAAGTCAGCAACATCTGTTTAGGAAAGAGTCAATAGAGATTCTCTTATGTCCTCTGTCTCAGTGCTGCAGGATGTGATTGTGATGATAATTGGCCAGCCTGGACATGTTTAAACTATGTCTCCTGACTGCTGGGATGCTATCTCAGAAGTCCCAGTTATGTTTCTTATGCCCGCCTCAGGGCCGCCCCCTATGCCCACCTCGAAGCCATAACCAACTGGTCCTGTAAAGCTAGAAGCTTGAAGTAATGTGTTTGGCCATTGAATGTGGCTGTCAGTCTTTGTGGTTGCTCCACATCCTTCCTCCTACAGTCTCTCTCCCCCTGCCATGCAGGGTGCCTGCCTCTGACTGGCACTGAATATGCTGATATTCATCTGATATTCATACACAGACAACATCAATTGCTTATATAATTGGGTCCCTTTATCAAAATCTCCTGTACATTTTCTGAAATGGCAGGAAAGATATTTGATACATTCTTGCCAAATATCCTGTAAACAGAATGGAATATCAAAATGTTACAGCTGGGAATGTATTTTCAAGTCTTATACCCTTGGAACCCTTTATCCACACTTTCCTAAAATTGGCAGAAGTATTAAGAATATGTAGGGACTTAATTTGCACAAGTTTCATGAACATTGAATGCAAGATAAAGAAGTTGTAGCCATGAATGTGTATGGAGATTTTCTTAAAATCACTACATTCACATGCTTCTGAAATCGTTTTCTTTTATCTAGTCCTTCCGAGATTTGCCATACATAGTGCCCTCTATTGGGGGTACAATCTTACTAAATTTCATCAAAATGGAATAAGAAACAAAAATGTTATAGTTGGAAATATGTTTTTCAGTTTTTCCCCTTTATTTAAAAAAACAAATGTCATTTTCAGTTCCTGATTGCACCAAACTAAAGATGGAACTGAGCCTGACCAAACTGAATACCGAATCCAAACTCAACAGTCGACCCAAACCACCAAATGACCAAACATCCAAACCTGGTTCTGTTCACACATCCTTATTGGTTTGCCTGGTAATAGGACCAGATACCAAAGGGGAGCCATCTATGGTGTGCACCAGTTCAGGTGCAACTTTGGCATCAGTTGGGATTTGTCAGGACACAGCTAGGCCCAGATCTAAAAAGTGACTGGACGCTTCAGAATTCAGAAGTGCCCACACCACAAAGGAGTGATCCGGGGATAGTGATATGGTAAAGGGGATTTGAAAATGGGTACGGATTGCTGATGATAAAGAGGGGTCTGTTCTTATGGCCAGGGCAGCACCTGCTCTCTCCGGCCATTGGAGTTTCTCACCTCCCGTTGTGGGGAGGTAAGCATGGGACAGGCTTGGATAAAATGTGAGGTGTTGTCATAATGGTAACAGGCACAGGACGTCCTCCTCCGTTCTCTTTCCTCTCGAGTAAGGGAACCTCAGGCGGCTCCTATTTGCATAGGCTCTGGATCCCCTGGCTTGGGGTTTTCCCCTCTGGATGGGGAGAAAAGAGGGGTTTGGGGTACATACGTGCGAACGTCCTGCCTTCATTCTCAACGCCGCTCCACCAGTCTGTCATTCATTTGGAGCTTGAGCATTGCTAGTTTTCCCCAGATGTCTGGCAGTTCCTCAAAGGCTAGCTGGTCCTTTAGTTCTTCATTCAGACCCCATTGAAACAGGACCTTCAGCACATCTTCTGCCCACTGCAGCTCAAGGGCAAGTTTTTGAAAACGTAACATATTCAAGAATGGTTCCCTTTCCTTGTTTGGGGGTCATAATTTATGCCTGAGCGTCCTGCCTGCTATGGAGGTGATCAAAAAGAGCCGTACATTCTTTAACAAAGTCTTCATAATTGGTTAACAGGGGACTCTTGCCCTTTAGTAGTGAAGTAGTCCAATCTAAGGCGATCCCACCTAGGTTTCCAATTACAAAAGCAACCTTGAGACTATCAGTAGAACACGTTTCTGGTTGCATGGTAAAAGTGAGGTCATATAGGGCCATAAACCCTTGGAATGCTCGACGGTCCCCCTGAAATTTTTCAAACCAGAGACCCTTTGGTTCTCAAGAGGGAGCTGGGACCACGGCAGCTGCTTGCGCCCCTCGAGGGGCCACTGCAGCCTGATCAGCCTGATCAGTCCCTGCAGGAGGAGCCTTAATGACTGCTTGTAGTTTGGCCTGTTTTTATTTTACCTCCCGCATTTCCATGGCCAAGGATTGAACCGCTCGTACCAGGTCCCCAAGTTGTTGGCCTATATCCATAATGAAGGGGTCTCCTTCCTGCCGGTTGGCTGGTGATTCTGTCACAGGGAGGGGGGAAAGGGGGGGAAAGGACTTCCAAAGGCGGGAGGACCACACATGCCAACCCCAGTCGAGCTCCCAGGAGGCCCACCCCTCCAGCTTGGGCTCGAAAGGTTTTCTCAGGAAGAATATGCCCATCAGGATATTGTGGTGGCCCTTTAAATCTCCAGGAGATTAGGCCTATATCATCATAGGGTGCTGAGCAATCTATGCAGGAAGGTGCCTCCTTTCTGCCACCCACCTTACAATCACCACACTCACCAGGGGGGGACAGAGAGATTGGTGCCAGTGTGGGGGGGAACACACTGGGAAGGAAACCCCAAGGAGCAAGGGAAAGGCAGGGGTTGAGGGGCTCACACAGCAGAGATGACAGGGGAAGAAAGGTTCCCGGGGAGGGACAGCTTCCCCAGACCGCAGGTGGTCCCACTGCACTCACTCACTCAAGGTTGGGGAATGTGAGGGAAGGTGGTCACGCACAGCCAAACTTGCACGCTCCAACGATTCACAATGAGATGAAGAAGGGAATCAGACAGGGATTTGCTCACCTCACTCACTCTCTCTCCTCCAAATCACCAGGGGGCCAGTCTTGAACAGATCACAGGCACTGTGTCTCCTTCAGCGCCAGTGTATAAAGTGGAAGCCACGCCCCCCACACTGGGCCCAAAGCCTCAGTGAGCGGTGCAACTGTGCTGGCCCTGTCCCCCCCCCCATTCTGCATGGAGGCGGGTGAAGAACCTTCCTTGGGATCCTATTGTGGTGGCTGCTTAGCCACCGCAGAGTCTCTGTGTGCCCCGGAGGGGGAAGTGTGTATGTCCGGAGCGGGGGGCAGCACTGGGGCCTGAGGCGGTGCTGGTGTCTGGGGCTCCTGCAAGGGTCGGCTCTGGGGGGTGCCCCTGATACCCACCCACTAACCTTATCCCCATCCCCTCAACCTGATCAATATTTTACCCTGGCAACCAATCAGAATTGTCCACTCCAGATTTCTGACCAATCTGGATCAGAGATAAAGGAAACTGTGAAGCAGTCAATGAGTGACAAGAAAGTATAAGAAAGAATAGAATGCAGAGAATGTAGAAAAGATATGGTGTTATGCCGTTATTAGGTCTTGGAATTTGAAATTGATGGCAAAGTGGTAAAGAGAAAAGCAGAGTAAGCTGAATTCCAGGATCCCCATTATCAGTAAATTGGGAAATGATAGGGTTGATTGAGACTTTATCGAGTACCGATATTTTTTGTTTTGACCAAGACATGGATGCGAATTCCCATTTGTGAGAATTCTCATTTCAGCCTTGGGCTGCTTGCCCATGTTCTCTGTTTTCTTGTGAGATTCAATACAATCTCACAAAGCTCCCTCACTCAGTTCCTTTGTCCAGGGCTGTCTCCCGGCACAATTATGACCATTATTCTACAGTTTTCGGTCTCTACAAGACTCCACCACTTTATTCCCCCTTGGACAGTGCTCCTTTTCTTGCACAATGCTGCCCACTCTGCAGAACTCCCCCTGTACTAGGTTCTGTATTCTGTATCCCCAATAAAGCTGCTCCCTGTAAAGTGCTCCCCCTGTGCATGGCATCCACTGTGGATGCTGTTTACAGAGACTTTTCTACTCTATCCTAGGGGTGGGAAGTTCGGGTCTTCCGTTATCCAATACTGCCGGTATTTTGGTGTACCGGCAGTATCGGATTAATCCGGTATTGGGGGGAGTACTACCGGTACCGGATCTTTTACATTGCAGCCATTGAAATGAATGGCCACAATGTAAAAAAGAAAAAGAAAAAAACCCAAACACTTTCCCTCCCCAGTCCAGGCTGCATGGGTGGAAGGGGGGACACCCACCACCCACCCTGCCCAGCCTGGATTTTTATTTTTTTTAAAATTCCCTGAAGTCCCTGCTAGTAGGGGCTCCGGGCCACCGCTGGGGACACAAAGCCCACACCAGCAGGTAGGTACAGTGGTACTAGGGTGATCCCTGGAGTGGGGGGTGGTTTAACACACACCCCACCCCAGGGATCACCCTACCTCCCCACCCAGGGATCGCCTACCTTTGGCGCTCCAGGCGGCGGCGGTCCAATGGCTTCAGTGCTGGCTGTGACTGCCAGCTTCAGCACTTTCTAGGCCTACCGGGAAACTTCCTTCCGGGAAACTTCTGGCCTCACCACCACTGCCGGATCCGGGGCCAGAGCCACGGCACCACCAGGTAGGTCAGGCTCCAGCCCTGGGTACAGTGGCAGCAGCAGGGCCAGGGCCGGTAGCAGCAGTGGAGCGGTAGCAGCATCTGACCCTGTCACCTGATCCAGAAGGCCTAGTATTTATTTATTTATTTATTGAATTTATACCCTTCCCCTCCTGAATCCAGCTCAGGGCGGCTTCCAACAATAAAATACAATTTAAAACATTCCAAAGACCACTTAAAAAATACAATATAAACATTTAAAATAACATATAAAACAGGGCCAGGGATATAGATTATTTGGGATAGGGGAATAAAAATCACTACCCACCCCCCTCCCCAAAGGCCCAGGTGAACAACCAGGTCTTGCATTTCTGCCGAAATACTAATAGGCTTGGGGCCAGGCGGGCCTACTTTGGCAGGGAGTTCCAAAGATGTCGCCTGGCCACCGAGAATGCCCTCTCCATTGTGGCCCCCCACTTTATGTGGGGGACCTCCAAGAGGGCACCCCCAGTAGACCAAAGGAGCCACTCCGGGGCATGGAGGGTGAGGCGGTCCTTGACATATGAGGGACTGAGATCATGCAGAGCTTTGTAAATCAATACCAGCACCTTGGACCTGGCTCGGTACGCTATTGGCAACCAGTGCAGAGCCTGGAGCACTGGTGTTATGTGCTCCCGGCGACTTGTCCCCGAGAGGAGACGGGCTGCCGCATTCTGCACTAGATGCAGCCTCCGAACCAAACACAAGGGAAGCCCTACGTAGAGCGTGTTGCAATAGTCCAGCCTCGAGGTGACGAAGGCATGGATGAGGGAGGCCAGGTCTGGGCTGGAGACGAACAGATGCAACCTCCACACCAGATATAACTGGCGAAAGGCAGCCTTAGCGAGTGTCTCCACCTGCCACTCTAGGCGGAGGTCCGCGTCCAACACCACCCCCAGACTCCGGACCTGTTGAGGGGGGTCGACACCTCCTTCTCTCTCTCCACCACCATCACCTCCATCTTATCGGGGCTGAGCTTCAGTCTGCTCTGCCACATCCACTCCGCCACAGTCTCCAAACACTGGGATAACACCAAGATAGCAGGGTCTGGGTCCGCTGAAAAAGAGAAGTACAGCTGAGTATCATCAGCATATTGGTGACAACGCACCCCGAACCCCCTCACGACCTCCCCCAGGGGCTGCATATAAACATTAAATAGTAACTGAGACAGAATCGAACCCTGCGGAATGCCGCATGATAAGGTGCGGGGGCAAGATGTCTCTTCCCCCAGCACCACCCACTGGCTTCTCCCCAAGAAGAATGAACAGAACCATTCAAGAACAGTCCCATCCAGACCCCCCAGGTCACGCAGCCGTCTCAACAGCAGCCCATGGTCCACGGTGTCAAAAGCGACTGAGAGATCTAGCAGGATGAGAAATGTTGAACATCCTGCATCCATTTCCCAACGGAGATCATCGACCAAGGCCACCAACGCCATCTCGGTGCCATAGCCAGAGCGGAACCCAGATTGAAACGGGTCTAGGAAACCAATGCTATCTAGATGCGCCTGGAGCTGGAGTACCACTGCCCATTCAATAACCTTCCCTAAAAAGGTAGAGGCCTGAAGCACTCTGCAGCGCCGCCAGAGCCACCGCGGGACCTGGGGCCGGAGACACGGCACCACTAAGGCCATTTTTAGATGGTCGTGGCCACACCCACGCTTGCTTTGAAAAAATGCCGGGAGCCAGGATCAGACGATACACTCTCGGTAATCACGCACCCGGAAGGTCAAACGCGGCCAGAAAAGCATGCGCCTCCCCCTTCCAGGTGCGTGATTGACGGGAGTGTATCGTCTGAACCTGGCTCCCTGCATTTTTTCAAAACAAGTTTGGGTGTGGCCACACGCATCTAAAAATGGCCTCAGTAGGGGGGTCCCTGGGATGGGAGAGGTTTTTTTTTAAAAAAAAATAGTAGGCTGCACAGGGTGAGGGGGGAGGTGAGCTCCAGTGCCCCTTCCACTCACGCAGCCTGGAGGGAGGGGAAACTGGGTCCCCCCTCCCCCCTGCCCGAACGGGTTCAGACCAAACCCCCGAACCCCAAACAGTTTTGGGGGGACTGAACCCCGAATGGGCTGAATCCTGAACCCCTTGGTGTTCGCACACCCCTACCCTACAGGGCTGCTCTTCACAGGACCCCACCATCTTCCTGCCTCCTTGTACAGAATGCCGTCTGTATCAGCCCAGAGCACCCAGTTACCCCTCATTCCTTAATTTATTTATTTGCCTGTGGCAAGAGGGGCGGGGTAAATTTTTTAAAAATAAATAAAAATCATTCCTTAATGGGGTTGGGAAAGTCGGAGGGAGAAGCGCTGAAAGAAGATCAATTCTATCCCGCCTGTAGCCTCCTGTTCCTATCTCTGTGATAAACCTCTCCCCTCTTCCTACACCTGGGACTATCCCAGACAAACTCCAGCACTCCGGCCCCAGCCATGCTCCTCCAAGGGGATGCCCTATTGGAGCCGCAGCCCAGACACCCCATGTTTTTGGAGGGGGAAGGGCTGTCACTGAAATCCATGCACTCTGTGGTTCTGGGTGGGTTTAGGGGGCAAGAGCAGCCATCCCAAAATGTCACTGTGGGATTTGCTAGCTCTGTTGTTTAGCCATCTCGGCATCCCTGGTCCCCAAGCCAAGGTGCCTGTTGTGCGGGATCAGATCAGAATGATCTTCAGCTCTCTCCCTTCACAAGTCTTGCTCTCCTCCTCTCCCCACCAGATCAGCTGTAAACATGGCTCACACTGCCCTCTGCGAGGTGCAGTTCCCTCTCTTTCCCCAGCACTGATATGTTATGGCAAGCAGTGTCTACTGGGAGTTGTAGTCCCCAGTATTCAAGACTGTTTGCTTTTAAATGGTCTCTGCATTACACATAGAATATTTGCAAGCACTCCCAACTCAGGAAGGTCTCCATAGGTTAACACTGAATTTTCAAGATGTTATAACTTAAAAACTGCTAACTGGATTTACAAAACGCAATCCAGAAGGCACCCCTTGGAAGCCTCCTTGCATTTTCAAAAAGGATTACACCTCCTCCCAACCAACCAAAATCCCTTTATCCTGCCGACATCGAGACGGTCTTACTTTTGAAAAAACAGGATTCAAAGTGCAGTTTTCAAACTGCGATATCTCAGCTGTTCTCAAACCGATTTGATTGAAATGTTGATAGCATGAACTGCTTACTCCTTCACCACAAGTTTCATGATCCTAACTTTACTCATGTCAATATTATAGCAAATAGAATGTTCGGGCTTTATACTGGAATGTTCAACATGCCTTAACTATAGAGTTGATCCTACCACTATATAATGAAATTCTGCCCACCTGCTAAGTGCACCCACTTGGGGTGTTTAAGCCTCTAAATTAAATTTGATGTTCCAACTCATCTGTCCATTCTTATTCACTTTGTGTATCCAAATCATAATATGGTGAACAGTCCCCAGCCCTTTCTGCAGCCACAAGAAAAGTTGTTCTCAGATGAGTTGCACCTTCCTCCAGATAAGCAGCACTGAAGCCAATATACAGAAGATTGAAGAAAATGAAGGACAGCCAAGTTGACTCCTTTAGAGTGAGAAATCTTGTGAGGCAACAAGCACATTTGCCAAATAGAGAACAGCAAAGTCGATGGAGAAAAAAATCTTATTTTGAAGCTCAGCTATTGCTTCAAATATATTTTGATTGATTCCATAATAAAAAAAACCTCCAGTTTACAAGAAGAGTTAAGGCTCTTGCAAATTCAATCATGCAAGCATGGAAATTACAACTTAAGGCTCCCGTCTTAACTTCTGTGCCATATTAGCAGTAAAGACACTGTACAGTCTCACATATTGTGCTCACTTACAGCTTAGGCTCCATGCACCCACACTTTGCCTTTGTCTTTCAGCCCCAATCCTCTTCCTCTTTGCAGGTTGGGGGCAACACTGAAGCTGGGGACAGGAGGGCATGAGCTGGCCCCTCACCCCCTCCTTTCCCTCTATCATTTCATTTCTGTTGAGGAGAATGGGACAGCTGACTAATGGCTCACACTACCGTCTCTCTTACCCACTAGTCTCCACTGCCCTCCCAGAGTACAGTGAAGCTGGGTAGAGTCGTATGCAAATGCTTAATTAAAACTAAGTTGGGTATGCATTGAAATTAATAAAATGGAATGGCCATTGGAAGGAATGGAGGCAACAGCAGTGCCAAGTCCATTGAAACTTACATCACAGTAATTGAGTGGCCTTTAAGGGAAAGAAATAAAAAACCAACAAAGCCAAAACGTAGTGGCTGCTGTAAAACTGGCAGATAATGAAAGCAGAGGGAGGGTGATTCTTTGCATACTTCAAATGATTTAGAGAGCTTTATCATAACACATGTCAGGACTTTAACATGATGTAAATATATAAACATAGAAACCTCCTTATCCAGACATCTCAGGGAACATGTTTCTTGTCAGGATTAGACAGGTGTCCAGATAAGGGAGGTTCTGTTGTCAGAGTGGCACAGTGTGCCACAGCGTGCCTGAGAATTGTGGGGCACATAAGGCATGTCCAGAACAAAGGAAGGATTCAAAGAGACAGTCTGGAGGACAAGGAGGTTTTTATTGTATATCAAACAGAGTTACTTCAATTGGTGAATGCCCCTCCACTCCCCCATATCGGAACCTCGGATATCTGGATCCTTCTTTTTCCTTCATGTTCCTCTTATTCAGACTGCTTGCCCACATGTAGATTTTCACGTGAGATTTCAATCTAAAGTGAAAATATTCTACACGTGAATTTTGTGGGGGGCTATTTGCCCACATAACCTTTTATCTGGGGCATGGATGTGTTATTGAAAACAACAGATCTTACCTCCTTCCACCCACCAGGCTGGGCTGGGTGGGGGGGTGCCAGGAAAAGCCTCCCCTCTCCACTAACTCCACGTACCCTTCCCGCAGACCAGCAACTTACCTGAAGGCATCAGCGGCAGCAGCAGGTACTTCTCCAGCCACCTCTCTACATAGCTTCCTCTGGTCGCTAGGCGCAGGGCGGCTGCTCTGAAAGGTCCCATCACAAGGGAACGAAAGCAGCCAGAAGAAGCTATGGAGACTGGCAGCTGGAGAGGTCTCTGCTGCTGCAGTCTCCGCTGTCCTTGAATGAGCTGCTGTAAAGGGGAATCTCACCGTAAGTTTATCTTAAAAAACAATCCAAGTGGACACCCGTTTCCTACTTCTAAAGCCAATATGGATATCTAAATGAAGCACAGAAAAATAGCCATTTGTATCTACTTCAACGGGTCAAATAGGGTCTACTTCAATGGGTCAAATAGGGCTAATTTGACAGATACGGTATTCACCTCATATATTTGTTTCAGCTCTACAAATTATGAGGAAAGTTTGAAGTAACTGGTTATGTTTAGCCT
Source organism: Sphenodon punctatus (assembly GCA_003113815.1). Taxonomy (NCBI): domain Eukaryota; kingdom Metazoa; phylum Chordata; class Lepidosauria; order Sphenodontia; family Sphenodontidae; genus Sphenodon; species Sphenodon punctatus. The sequence goes on from QEPC01009590.1 coordinate 1,430,885, forward strand.
AGCAAAGTGAAAATTAAGGAGAGACATGATAGCAGTCTTCAGATAACTAAAGGGCTGCCACAAAGACAATGGCAAGGAACTGTTCTTCATTACTTCAGAGGGTAGCTCTAGAAACAATGGGCTCAAATTACAGAAAGGTAGTTTTTGTTTAGATATTAGGAAAAGGTTCTGAGCAGTGAGAGCTGTTCAGCAACGCAACACGTTGCCTAGGGAGGTCATAGGCTCTCTGCCAGTGGAGGTTTTCAAAAAAGAGGCTGAACCGCCATCTGTTGGGGATGTTGCCGCTGTAGTCAAACTGCATCAAGCAGGGGGATGAAGTAGATCCTTTAAACTCTATGATTTTATTACATAACACTATGAAAGATCCATCAAAGAAAACTGAAGGAGTTTATTATCACTACTTCCTTGAATTCTTACAGCTAATGAGCTTTTCACATTACAACACATTTGTCCCTGCAGCACGGAATGAGGCTACTCATACCATTAAGTAGTAGAATTAGAACAGGGTTGTTTGACCCTCCTAATTTTGTTAGATCTGTTGGCTGCTTTTGATACTGTTGACCATGAGATGTTGGTGACTTGCTTGCGGGATTGAGAGAGTGAATGGGATCGTCCTTGACTGTTTCTGCTTTTTTCCTGGTCGGGAGAACTCAGCGTGTGGTGCTCAGGTATTGTTCTTCATCTCCATGGGCCTCATGTGTGGTGTCCCACAAGGTTCTATCCTGTCCCCACTCTTGTTCAATGTATATATGCAGCCACTTGGCGAGGTCGTGAGATGGTACGGGGGGCGGTGTCATCAATATGCTGATGACATCCAACTCTACCTCCCATTTTCATCTGACCCAGACCCGGCAGTCTCTGTGTTTACCCGATGTCTGGCGGCTGTTAGGGATTGGATGAGGGCGAGCCGACTGAAGCTGAATCCCAACAAGATGGAGGTGATGGTGGTGGGAAGGGCAGTGGATGTGGGGGTCCCCATCATTGATGGGGTCTGTCTTCCGCTGGTATCCCAGGTCCATAGTCTGGGCATGCTCCTTGATCCACAGGTCCACCTGGATTTCCAGATGGGGGCAGTGGCGAGGAGTGCATTTCGCCAATTACATCTGGTGCGACGGCTTCAACCATATGTTTCAGATAGTGACCTGGCCACTATTATCTATGCTTTCATTACCTCAAGACTGGACTATTGCAATGCACTCTACGTGGGGCTACCTATGGTGATGGTCCAGAGACTGCAGCTAGTGGAGAATGTTGCAGCCCATCTCCTTACAGGGATGGGTCGCCGTGAGCACATTACACCGGTATGCTGGGCTCTCTGCACAGGCTGTCTATAGTCTTCTGGGCCCTTTTCAAGGTATTGGTTTTAAACTACAAATCCCTATATGGCCTTGGCCCGACTTACCTGCTGAACCGCCACACTCTAGAATGGCCCCTGCGGTTGCCCTTCTTGAGGTACCCCATGGAGAGGGTGTTCTTGGTGGCTGCACCTAGGCTATGGAACTCCTGGTGAAGGCCCAGGTGGTCCTGGATCTCCCCTCCTTCCATCGTATCTGTAAAACCTGACTGTTCTGCCTGGCTTTTGGCAAGGGAAATGGGGTGTAGGGTGGGATGGGGGGAGTGGGAGGGGGTGGTTTGGTTTTGTGCCTTCCCTTTTTATTGTATTTTATGGTTTTATATGTTTTAACAATGCAAGCCACCCCGGGCTACTTGGAGCAGGAGGGTGGGGTATTAAATGATTTTATAAATAAAATTCACTTGGGTAAAACAGGCCGCAACTTTACTATTAGCAACAGTCTGTGGAAAAGTGGGTCAACTCATAACTAAACCATCAACGTAAACAGCATAACATTCCCACTTTTCCAACCTTTGCATCCAGTGGATCATCTTCCTTGATGGATCCTAAATCCATCTCCTTTACTCCTGCACCCCTATGGCGGGGTCACAAGAAAGGGATGATAGTTCTGGCACCAGCTAGGCACCAGATAGGGACTGTATTTATCCTCCTTAGCAGCATCGCACCGCCACCCCCAATGGTTGGGAGAAGCCATGGGATACACATCCCTCCTTATAAGGAGGTGTCCCAAATTTCTATTGTTACCATTTCCCTTCCTTTACTCTGAGCTCCTTTTCCCTTAGCACTGGGCATCTGTGTTGTGACAGATTATGCAACTAACCTCACACTTGGATGCTCTGTCTACTACACAACTTGCTGCATATGGGGGAATGGCACTACAAGGAAGGGGAAAAAAATAAAAAGTAAGGCTCAGCCAATCTGCCTTTATGGGTGGGAAAAATTCCTTCCTGGTCCCAACTCAGCCGACTCTTGTACCTGTAGTGCCATTCTGGAGATAGACATTGTCTGCCTTCCCTCCTAACCCAGCTATCTGTAGGAGGTGGGACGGTAAGCTCCAACCCTTGCTTTTCCCACCTCCACTCTAACCAGTCACAGTACTCTGCTGTGCCTTCCCACGCCTCCCCCTCTTCCCTGCTTAATTCTTTCATGCCCCGCTGGGCAAGGGAGGCCGGGCACCATTGTCCCGTCCTCCCGCCAACCTCCTTCTGCAGTCTCATTCTTTTTTGTCGCAAAAGGGCAATACCACTTCCCCACACATGCCTGGGCAATTGTCGGGCAATTGTCGGGCAATTCCCAGCTGAGAGACTGAGTTGGGGGGGAGAAAGATTCTCACCTTTTGAAGACATTCATGAGGTGACTCGCTCAAACCTGTAAAATAGTTGCCAAAAATGTAATATTTATGCTGCTTCTATATTAGTTGAAAAGTCTATTTTTACCAGAGAGAGTACACATGCATGAGACTGAAAATTTGGCAGCTGGGATAAAGTCTGTAAAAAAAGATTAATAGGACCATAAAAAGAGAGTTTAAATTAAACCCTTGTTACGCACAACTGAATAAGCTTGTGAAGATAAAAAAAACCATAGTAGGTTGAAACAGGAATTCCTTATATAAAACAAACATGAAGCTTGTTCTCATTATAATAGCATTTTTGAGTGCAGAAAGAGAGAACAATTTTATTTAGTGGCTAAATAAGGTGAATCTCATGTGATTTATGTATCATGTTATACAAGAGATCTGAAACATAAAATTTAACAATTAGCTCAGTCCCTCTAAAGGAAAACTCCTTTGCCTGCCCTGAGGGTGTCTCAGTCTCTTGCGTTGCCACAACCACATGCTAGCTCTTTGACTGTCAAGTCCCACAAATTACAAATTAAGTGACCAAGATTCCTCTGTGGCACTGAGATTCATTGGGTATTTTTACATAAATGTGGAGGTGATGACCCCAGAGCCAATCCAGGGGTGCTCCCCTGCATCTCCCCGCTTGCAGCTGCACAGAGTCCATTTTAAATGGACCCGGCAACTGCCGAGGCCCATAGTCCACCTGTGCTGTGCTCCTCTCCACACCATAGCGTTGTGGGAGATCGCCCGCAATGCTATGGTATTGTCGGGCAATTCCCAGCTGAGAGCAGGCTGCAGCTCTGCTGGGGATTATATTATAATAAATAATAAACAACAATAGAGGCACACAAATGCCAGTCCACACACTGAGTTGCAGTATCTTACATGTTCTTTACTTTGAAACAAACACCCAACAAAATCATAATAAAGCAAGAAATAAACATATAACTTAGAGCATTTTCACACCACCGCCCCTGTGCATATTTTGGCTCCACAAGAGTCGAAACTGCGGGAGCCAGAATTTGTGCAGTGTTTGGCTGGTCTGAACACTTCCCTGAGTGGCTTTGCTGGCAAACACATAGAGAGATACAGAGCAGAAAATCCAGTAACAGCTCTGCAATCAGTACTTTCCTATCTGCAAGGAGACTAAACAGCCTGCCTTCCTCAGGTGGCTTTTATTTTAAGACCCTTGTGGAAGGGGGGAAAAAAAATCTATAATGTAGAAGAGTTATCCCTTGCCTTTCCCTACCTGTTTTGTAAAAATGTGTGTTACTGCTTCTGTTTTTACAAGGTTATTCTACCTCTTAGAGATATAGTCATTTCAACTGTAACTGAAGGTCTGTCTAAAATCTGCCTAAAGAGCTACTATTTTTCAGTTAGAATTAGACAAAGGAATATTGATTTTAACTCACTACCACGAGATTTTTGAGCAAGACAAATATTATACTTTCCATTGCATCTCAGTGTAGCACGCGTGGTGTGTCACACTATTTTACTCTTTGGCCCCTTTCAAATGGGCCAGCATTGTGGGGGGATGGGTAGAGGCCACGGTTGGTGTGCAGTGTGTGGGCGGCCCATTACAAGGACACCCACCCACCTCTACCCATCTCCACGCACAGAGCATCAGGCATTGGCGCCCGTTGCTCCATGTGTGGGTGATGGGTGGAGGTGGTTGGAGCACGGGAGTGCGCACGCACCCCCACCCACCATCCATGGTGTTCCCAAGAGCACACATAACTGCAGCTTTTGCACAGGTCCCCCCCCCCCCTGCACACGTGAGAGAGGGGGGTGTGTGCCTGTGTGAAAAGAACCTCAGTTTTCTCCAGTGCCTCAGTGCGTGGGGAAATCAGTGGAGCGCGCACACACCCCGCCCACCCACACCGGCGATCACACAGATGCCCCCCCCAGTTGCCCATGTGGGTGAAGTGTTGGGGGGATGTGTCTTGTGTGGAAAGGGTCTTTATTGGACTGGTCTCCTTTCCAAGCCATTTTCTTTCATTATAGCCCTGCTCAATCCCACTTTACAAAATTGTTTTTAAGCTTAGGAAATCACTGTTGCTTTTAGCTGATTTCATCTCTGATGGAGGAGGTGAGGGCTGCAGTGCATACACTTGTAAACCTACAAATAGTCTTCTGGATTTGTTTTATCTTTATAAAATAAAATCCAACAACTTCATGTTTGTAACACCCGGTAAGAGCTAAATAGTAACTAAGTGCTGCGTCAGAAGTAGGGCTGTACATGGGGTCAAGTATTTGTATCACTATTTGTATTTGTGGTTATAGTATTTGAGGTTTTGGTATTTGCATTCATTTGTATCTTTGCCTGTGTTCACTGCATTTTCCCCATCATTGCTAATGCGGAAAATGCAGTGAACATGGGTCTCTGCAAATGGATTATTTTGGCATAGATGTGCAGTGAGGCTCTGCCAGGTTGACAGGCCTATAAGGAAAGGAAAATGTAGTCAAAAATTTCTGCTCAGTCTGCTACCAATTTTTAAAAGGGAAGTACTGGTTTGGTAGAGGGAGGAGAATACAGCAAGCTTGGTGGGGAGGTTGTTAGCTTGGGGCGGGTGAAACACAGCATGGATCTGGCTCAGGGGGATCGCTGGCTTGAGGGAGAGTAACGCATGCAGCTGGTTTGGCAAAGGGGAGAATAGTATAAGTGAGAGTTGCTGTCTGGGGAGCTGGCTGGTTTCTGACTCAGAGGGGAATCATTGGCCGTTGGGAGGGGTCTCTGCCTTGAGAAGGGGAGGAATGAAGCTGCCACGGACTCACCCTTTTTCCCTGGCTGTGCTGGGCCCCACTGCAGTGCTGGAGAGACTGCAGTTCTGAGACCATGGTAGCCTCTGCAGGTGAAGAGGGCTCACTACAGGCTCTCCAACCAGGCGGCAAAGCTGAGAGTCAAAGAGCAGCCCAGATCCAAGCTGGATATGTGCTGCAGTTCGGGGGCTCAAGTTCGAGATCTTGGATATCACATTTTTCAGAAAACATTGGGGGTCACTCGAAACCAGAATCCACAGACCTAGTATATGTATTTTGAATATGGAACCCAAAAAGATTTTTTCCATTTATTTGTACTTTATCGAAATCGAAATGCACAGTCCTCCTCAAAAGGGTAGGTCATACTCAGGGCCAGCACTAGCATATAGGCAGCATTCAAGGAGGTAGATCTCCTACCCCTGATACAGCCACAACCAAACTTCATGGTTAGATCAGGGGAGGGGAGAGTGACCTCCTTGAATACTGCCTTAGCTATCCCTACCTCCCCCCACACTCCCTGCACCCAGCTGTCTATGATCCAGAGCTGTGGTGGCTGTATGGGGGGCGTGAGGTGAGGGCAGAGAGATGGGGCCTTCTAAGGAACGGAGTTCAAGGCCGTGTTGGCAGCTAGATCAGGGTGTGTGGGGGAGAGACACCTTCTTGAACTTGCCAACCTGGGAGGTCATGCTTCTCCCATCCGCGACTCCTGATCCAGCCATGGAGCTTGGCAACAGTGGCTGGATTGGGGCAGTTGACCTCCTAGGATGACAAGTTCCAGGATGGCTGTCCCCTCCCCCCCGATCCAGCCACCGCTAAGCTTCACAGCAGGAGGAGGGTTGAGGGCTGCCTGAGGCCACCTAGGGTTGCAAATATCATTGTGTTGCTCCTGGTCATATTCCTCAGATCACTAGAAAATTCTGAGTCCCATTTTGCGAGTCTACTCCATTCTTTTTCAAGATCTAATTGCCTCTCTTCCAACTTCTAGTTTAGTGTTCTGTTTAACACACAAACCCAGGAACAGCAAATCTATTTGAACCTGTGGGCGCTGTGTGTGTGCGTGTGTGTTTCAGTGACACAACTTCTTGGCAGAGTTAACATCAGTACTTTAATGAAGACCACTTTTATACCTTGAACAACCATGGGCTGCCAGGGTCTTAGCTGTAAGGCACATCGGAGAGGCAGCTTATCTTACGGCATTGTGCCAAATCACAGCATGTTGATCTAACTGGCAGGTCAGAACTATATTGGAACTGGAAGTTACTAGCTTAACAAGATTTAGGACTGGTTCAAAATAGCCCTTCCATTTCCAGGGAACAGTTTCACAGAAAGAACAGCTGGAAATGTCTGTCAGAATTCCGACTGAAAACACTTTTTATTTGAATTCCAATTCAATACTTTTGCACATCCACAAAATGGCCACTGCTGTACCACGAAATGGCTGCTGGCATACTGCAGTAAAATGGCTAAAGTTACTCTGATCATTCTAATTGGAAATCAGTATGGAATTTCATCTGTTACAACTGGAACGATCAAACCATCCACTTCCAATGGAATTGGAACACAGGCAGAATTTCCATTTCACCCCTATCAAGATTTTTGCTCTACGCATGCACTCACTGGGTGATTTCAGACGTGACGGGGCGCCTATTGGGTCCATCACGGAATCACCTTTTGATTCCCCGCCAGAATCAAAAGTCACGTCTAACAGACGTGCTGGCTGATTCTGACGGGGAATCTGCAGGGTTGTGTGGCGCAACGTGCGGCCGCACAGCCCCACCCCTCCACACTCTCCCAGCCGCCTGCCCTCCTGGAGACGGGCGGGCACAGCAGCCAATCTGGCCGCCGCACCCGATTCTGACCCGGGGTCTGGGCCACGGCCCAGAAACGGTGGCAGTAACAGACGTTACCGTCCACCGATTCCGGGCCATGGTTCAATTAACCACGCTTTCAGAGATGGTACCAGGACCATCCTCAAAAGCGTGGTTATTTTGCTCACTGCTGATGGTTCACCGTGGTGAACATCTGGCGGCACGCAAACAGACATTACGTGACCATCCACCACCACGGGGGATTCACCGTGGTTGAGTGTGGTATCGTAACATCTGGAAATACCCACTGAACACCTCCCGAGTCCCATCACAATGACTTGAGAGTCCTTTAAAAATGTCAGAGCTCTTTTACCATCCTTAGATCCAAAGAAATCATGGCAAATACTGTGATACAGTTTTACATACATTTGTTTCTATGAAAAGTAGTACATATAGGGTGAAAAGAGATGTATGGGTGGCATGGCAGCTCCCCCAGGGCAGGACGAGAAACAGCGGCTGCCATTCTCCGGGTCAGAACACCAAACCAACGTGCCTGTGGCTGGAGAGCCGTCCCACTGCCCACCCTGAGTGGGGCTGGGGCCTGCAACAGATATACACATCTGCACGTGCCCCGATGTGCCCCACTTCAGCCACCATTCTTGGTGCTGCATGGGCTGGCACTTCCTATGGACTGGGGTGACTGCCCCACCCTCGGTTCTCTTTCCTATTGACTTCAATGGGAAAGAGAACTGAGAACCCAAACCAAGCCATTTACCAAAAATCAGGGATCCGAAACTGAAGTTAAGCCCTGTGTCTCACCCCTAACAGGCAGCCATGGCATGGCGCCTGGACATGATGGCCCCCGCCCCACAGCAGGGATGGCAGGGCTGTGCAAATGTGTTGGTCTGTGTAGGAAGCCCTTGGCCTGAAATGAGTGCCTGGAATCATCTGGAAGACTCATCCCAGACCAGCCACCTACCCAACCTAGGGCAGTAGCAGGCCAGTGGGGAAATTATGTGTGGAGAGTCCTGGGCCACAGAGGGCCAGCATAACATATGTTTTCACCCATAGTTTGTGATCCCTATCTTACCTCTGTGCTATCATCAATTACAGATGATGATTTCATTTTGTTTTTTAAAAATAAATTGCTGGTAGCATTATTCCACCCCTTGGGTATAGAAAATTGCATCGTTATTTTGACAAAGGAGGCATAACTCCATTGAACAAATGAGAATGGACCACAGTTCTTTCTTGTACCTGATGAAATTGGAAGTTATGGCTCTCCTCCCAGAAAAGTCAGCTCGGAAGTGACAGCACACAAATTGCAAATAGTCAAGTGAGCAGGCTCTTCTGTGATGATAGATACAACGTTTGTTTCACAACAAACTCCGAATGGCCTTGCCATATTGAATTTAGGAAAAGAAGTGTAACCAATAACCATATCATATCACCAGCTCAGGTACCAACAAAAAGTATAATAATAAAAAAATAGCTCACATAATGCATGGAAGAGATTTAGCAAATGACACCTTAGTGCTAGGTCATGTCTAATCATTTGTTATCGAATGACAGCACAAGATTGCAGAATTGGAAGTATAAGATCACTCTCTCCCCGAGTAATCTAACCTGACATTCACAGATGGAAATTTCTCCTCAGAAGAGCTTCAGAAATAGAGACTAGAAAGTAACATACACATTGCGCGCACGCACACACACACACACACACACACACACACACATACACCATTAGACAGCTAAGACTTTCAAATCAAAGTGCCTGCAAAGTACCTAAGTCCATATTTAGACAGTAAGAGCAAATTTCTGGTTTTAGAAGGGATTGAGAACTTGTACCTCTTATTGATTTCAAATACTTTATATATATATATATATATGACAGCTTTTATTTAGCTACCTACCTACATTTAAAAAAAAAAAAGGTTGGAATCTTGAAAAGGGCCCTGAGGGTATTAATCACGCCAAAACAGGTCTTTAAGCACCCAGTTGCCAGCTTGCCTTTTATAAGTATATTTTTTGAGTTGGAAAGTGGATTTTCACAGCTCTAGGCCATCTTTCTCCACTGTGTGTTCCAGTATAAAACAAGTAATCTTTTATGCCAATCTCAGTTGTTATTATTATAGAGCCCACAGGAGCAGGCTCTATTAGTTAAGGTAAGACGGAATTTATGTTCTTTGCTGCTTACCTTTAACATTGGAATTTTCAACTGCTGTGCTATGGGCAACCTTTTTTTCCCCTTCTCCCAATATAGGGTGGTGTTTTTTTGGTAGAAAATTCAAGTTGCTTGCCTGCTAATTGCTGCTACTTTTCTGTAAAGAATGGGTTTTGTGAAGTGTCCTTAAACATTGTTTAAAGTTGCTGTTTTACTTAATGGAGGGCGCGTTATTTCTGCCACATGCAAATCCCCCATTATAACGGTCATTTGACATGGCTGCCTACCTAGCCACCTGACTGGCTGTCTGCTTGTGCTGTTCCCCCTTGGCAGCACACCCAGTCTCCTTCCTATGTAAGTGGCAGCAGCTGGGGGTGGGAGGGGCAGGACAGGAAGACGTTAATGCTGCCCTCTCGCCCAACCAGCCACCTGCCTGGCTGGAGGGAGGGGGAAGAATTTACACCGCTCCCCCATCTGGTCACCCACCCACTCACCAGCCTGCCTTATGCGCTCCAGGATGGGGTGGGGGCAGGTGGAAAAAAACCACCCTGCCTACCAACTGACTGACCAACCTGGTAGTGCCATCACTCCCACTGCTGCTGGGGGACTTGCCACCACCACCACCACCCCAGTCTTTTTTGAAGAGCCTGGGCCCACGCTCATGTGGTCAACTGAGGCTGCCAACGCCAGCATTGTGACTTTTAAAAGCCCTGCTCCACTGAGTTACACATGCGCATGCTGGGGCAACTGCCATGCTAGTTAGTGAGGCATGCTGGGAAGTGAAGTCCCAGTGATCCACACTAACCAGCATGGCAGCAGCCCCAGCAGGTGCATTCGCATGGCCCAGCAGAGCAGGGCCTTAGAAAGTTACAGTGGATGCTGGCGGCTGTGACATTGTTGGAGAGGTGGGAGAGCAGAACGAGAAGCAGGCAGGTAAGGAGGGTCAGCCGGGGATCTTCCACCAGGAACTGGGGTGCCTACCACCCTCCACCCAATGCTGCTGCTGCGCCACTGCTGGAGCCACGCTGCAACTTTGGATGGCCCTGTGCCACCATCATGGTGATTTCCAAAGTGCCAATGGTGACAAGCATGTTGTGGGCCCGCCTCCATGCTCCCTAGTAGTGTGACATGCCCCAGCATTGGCTATTTTAGTGACTTATTAAATAACCAATGGCCCTTGCATTAACTTGCATGTCATTTAGATGTACTGTCTCACATATGTGCTTGTTTTAACTTTGGCTGCATCAGAGCTGGTACAGAGCTTAGGGACATGGGAATGGGGACTTTGGGTGTAGAATGAAGACAGGTGTAGGGGTACGTGAGTTCCAGGATTAAGTACATAGGTTCTGTATTAAGGGCCAGAGACATAGCTGTGTGTGTTTCGGAATGAAAACGAGATGCTCCTCTTCCTCTGCTCCTCCATTCTTCTGTTTTTTCTGGTTCATTGTGAATGGAAACTTACAGCAAAACGATTCAGATTGAAAGACCTGTGAAATATGTGCATGCAACCCAATACATCATCTGTCTAAACCTGTTGGCGAAGGAGATGGGGAAATCTTAGCACAAGAGCAGAACTCGTGTGCTGGGATGACCCTTAATCCCTACACTCAACTGGCTCATGAAATGCCATTTTTTTAAAAAACAGCATCTTTTTGCTTTCATGGCATGCAAGTTAAGACAAGGGACATTGGTTATTTAATAAGTCACTAAAATATGCAGCTAGTATATTTCTTCTAAATGTTTTGTTCTTGGGGTCTAAATGTTTTGTTCTTTGTGCACAACTGAAGGCAAGAGCCTTAATCTTCAGTTTCTTTGCTTTTTGGGTTGTAGTTGAAGGTGAGAGCTTTAATCTTCCATTTCTTTGGTTTTGGGTTGTAGTTGAAGGCGAGAGCCTTATTCTACAATTTCTTTGCTTTTTGGATTATAGTGGATTTCTTCTTATTTGTTTAATTGGTGCTTGCATGTGGCTCAAGGTGGGTTTTTTTCCTTAAATGTTTTTGTTTTGTAAATTTGTGCGAGCCTTAAATATTTCCTAAAACCGGAGGTTTCTGTATGATATTTATATATACTTCACAGCCTTGCTCAAAACCTAATTGTCTATCAACAGGAGCTGAGCACTTCTAGAAGCCTCCCTTCTAGAAGCCCCCCAGATGTGTTGCAGTAGCTGGGGTAGCAATGGCAACGCGACGTATAGCCGGAAACAATGTCCCTGAAGGAGCAGCTTTAGTTTTTTAAAAAAATATTATTATTATTATTATTGTAATTTTAGTTTTTTATTAGGTCTGTGGACTGAACCCCAGTCTATTAGATTAAGGGGAACAGTGGGAGGGGGGGTTGGGGGATAGCCCTTGGGATTGGGAACTCAACTCCAGTGGGGGAGAGGGGAGGCTCTGAGGTGGGCACCCTGGTGTGAGGGGGGGGCAAACCTTAGGGGGACCACTTGGTGGCAGTAGGTGGTGGGGACTGGGAGAAAGTTCTAGTGGGGGGTAGAGGCCTGCGCAGGGAAGCCAGCATTTGGGGTTGGGCTAGAGTGGAGGGATGTGTGTGTGAAGCAGCCGTGGGAATCGTTCTGGGGTGGGGGAGGTATGATCATGGAGGGGCAAAGGGTATGGGTGGTAGGAATGGGTGAACAGAACTGAGTTCGGATATTTGGTTTGGTTTGGCTCAAAATTCGAGTTTGGTTCGGAAGTTTGGTTCGGTCGACCGAACTGGTCGAGTTCGGCCCGAACTTCGAACTTCCAAACAAAGTTCGGAAATTCAAACCCCATTTAAATGAATGGAATATTGTCTTTCAGGGATGGGCGAACAGAGCCCATCAGAAATTCGGTTCGGTTTGGCTCAAAATTCGAGTTCGGTTCGGAAGTTCAGTTCGGTCGATCGAACTGGTCAAGTTCAGCCTGAACTCTGAACTTCTGAACCATGTTCGCCCATCCCCAATGGGACCAAGGTGCTTGGTGCCTATTCCCAGAGCCAGCCTTCCTTCAGATGGAAGGATGGATCAAGGTCGGGGTCCCTCTGTTCGGAGCTTCTGCTGTTGAACGTGAGGTCTGTGGCTAATAAAGTACCAGTGATCCGGAACTTAATCCTGGATTAGACCGCAGACCTTGCATACTTCATGGAGACCTGGCTGGATGGGGAGGTGGGCTCAATTTTGGTTGTTCTGGCAGGGTACTCCGGTGGGGGGGGGGGGGGGGGGGAGGCAGGGGGCTGTGTACTTATGGTTTTTAAGGAGTCTTGGATTGCTATGAGGTATCCAGTGCAGTATATTCCAGGAATTGAGGCTCTCCACATGGTGTTTGATTTGGTGGGGGACAAAATTGGGGTGCTGCTGGTGTACCAGGCTCCTTCCTGCCCAGCGACATTCCTTTCCACTCTAGTGGAACTGGTGTCAGAGATGGTGTTGCTCTCCACAAGGGCCTTGGTCCTGGGGGATCTCAACATCCACACTGGCACCAGCCTTGCAGGGGCAGAGTGTGAGTTCATGGCTGCTATGGCAACCATGGGCATGTCCCAAATGGTCAACAGCCCAACACACGAGGGGGGGGGCATATGCTCGATCTAGTATTCTGCTCTGGCCTTGAGGTGGGTGATCCATTATTGGGGGAGGTTAGTTCTGTGCCCTTGTTATGGTTGGATCATTACCACCTGCAGGCCCAGAAATAGCCCCCAGAAAGGAGTGAGACCTATTAGAATGGTCCGCCCCCAGAGGCTGATGGAACTGCAATGTTTTCAAGACGCACTGGGGGAGGTGTCCTCGGACCTTGATGGTCACTTGGCTGATGATGTCGTCCAAGCATGGAACATCTTGCTGGAGGGGGGTCATTGACCAGGTGACTCCAAGGCATCCACTGCCACCACTTTGTCATTGTAGAGCTCCTTGGTTTACTGAGGAGCTGCAGTGTATGAAGCGGGAGGAACGGTGGTTAGAGCAATGTTGGTGTTGTTCTTGTGCTCTATCTGATCGACTACAGCATTGGGCCCATTTGTGGACCTATGCTGTGGCTATTAGGGCAGCAAAGAAGGAATTCTTTGCCGCCCTCATAGCTGCTGCAAAGTCACATCCAGAAGAGCTCTTCCGGGTGGTGAGGGGGCTTGTCAGTCTGGCCTCCATCCGAATGAAGGGGGAGATATTCCAGGCCTGCTGTGAGGAGTTTGTCACCTACTTTACAGAGATGATTGCTCGTATTCAGTGCGATTTTGGAGCCGGGATTGATGCAGAGGAAGGAGAGCTTTGGGTTATGGATGCTCCGTCTGGTCCATCTTTGTGGGATCAGTTTCAGGAAGTGATGCTGGCTGATGCCGTGGGTGTCCTGGGGCCTATTAGGACCACCTTTTGTGAATTATATCCATGCTTATCCTGGTTTGTAAAAGACTCCAAGGAGACCTTGGGGCCGGGGCTGGTGGGGGTGATCAACGCCTCCCTTCAGGAGGGTAGGGTGCCAGTGCCAGACTGTCTCAAGGAGGTGGTGGTGTGGCCCCTGTTAAAGAAACCATCTTTGGATGTTGACAAACCGGCCAGTTACCAGCCTATCTCTAACCTTTCCTTTTTAGGGAAGGTTATTGAACGGGTTGGGGCACAGCAGCTCTGGGGTCACCTGGATGGCATCAGTTTTCTAGACCCCTTTCAATCAGGGTTTCTCCCAGGGTATGGCACTGAGATTGCGTTAGTGGCCTTGGTGGATGACCTCCGCCGAGAGATGGATTCAGGGTGTTCAGCATTACTCATCCTGTTAGATCTCTCACTGCTTTTGATACAGTGGACCACGGGTTATTGCGGAGACAATTGCGGTTCCTGGAGGGGGTTGTGGACGGGATGGTTGTTGGATGGTTCTGCTCGTTCCTCTCAGAAAGGAACCAGTGGGTGGTGTTGGGGGCTGAAACATATAGCCCCCGGGACCTCTCTTGCGGCATACCGCAAGGTTCTCAGTTATTGTTTAACATCTATAGTCAACCCCTGGGGGAGGTTGTGAGATGGTTTGGTGTGCGTTGCCACCAATATTCTGATCACATTCAGCTATACCTCTCGTTTTCAACTGACCCAGGTCCGGCAGTCTCAGTGCTTTCCCAGTGCCTGGAGGCAGTGGATGATTAGATGCAGTGGAGCAGACTGAGGCTGAATCCTGAAAAGATGGAAGTGATCTTGGTAGGTTGGGCGGTGGAGGTGATGGCTCCCCTCATTGAGGGGGTCCACCCCCCACTGGCTCCCCAAGTCCGGAGCTTGGAAGTCCTGTTGGACCCCAGCCTTTGACTGGATTGCCAGATAGAGGCGGTGGTGAAGGGAGTCTTCCACCAGTTACATCTTGTGCGGACTGTGGAGGCTCCAACCATATGTTTCGGACTCCGACCTGGCCACCCTCATCCATGCATTCATCACCTCAAAGCTGGATTACTGCAACGCACTCTACGTGGGGCTGTGCCTGGTGATGGTTTGGAAGCTGCAACTGGAGCAGAATGCGGTGGCTCCTATTGACAGGGACAGGCCGTGGGGAGCACATAACACCAGTGCTCCGAGCTCTTCACTGGTTACCTATAGCATTCCGACTCCAATTCAGGGTGCTGGTTTTAACCTATAAATCCCTACACAGCTTGGGCCCCTCCTATCTGAGAGACCGCTTCACTTCTCGGGTCCTGGGGCGATGCTTGTGGTCCACCGGGGAAGCCTTCTTGGAGGTCCCCCGAGTTAATCAGGGGGCCACAATGGAGAGGACATTCTCGATGGCCGCACCATGGCTGTGGAACTTCCTCTTGGAGGAAGCTCGACTGGTTCAGAGTCTCCTGCCCTTCCGCCGGGCCTGTAAGACCTGGCTGTTCATCTAGACCTTCGGAGAAGGGAATGGGTAGGGGTGGGAAGATGGGTAGTGAGTGGGGGGTTGGGTTGGGTTGGGTTGGGTTGGGTTTGGGTATGGTTTATTTTAATCTGGGGTTTTTAGGTTGTTTTAGTTATGTGTTTTTAAAATGTTGTTAGCCACTCTGAGATGCTTGTAGCAGGAGGGGGCGGCATAAATAAGAATAAGACTAAGAATAAAAGAATAAGAATAAGAATAAGAATATAAAAAAAATCACTTCTATTCCTTACAAAAATTAAGTCATAATGACCTGGGAAAGTTTTAGACTTGAAATGAATAGTCCTTTTAAAATTAATGAAGTCAACAAATGCTTAGATTTGAATCTGTACTTCAAGCAAAGTTCTCCAGATTCGTTTTCTATTTGTTTGCAAAGTTCTCAAGATTTGTTTGCTATTCATTTATTTATCCATACTTTGCCTGTTCAGCACTTCAAAACATCATGTGACAGTGTTTTTTATTTGTTTATTTACATTATTTTTACCTCGCCTCTCCTGCTCATGCAGCTCAAGGTAGCTTACAAACCTACTAAAATACCAATAAAAATAATAAAAAGTAACATATAAAATCTATAAAACAGATCAAAAAGGGGCATAGCATAAAATACTAAAATCCCAGCCTCCCTACCCCCCACCTCTTCACCCATCTCCTTCACCAAAAGCCTGGCAGAACAGTCAGGTCCTGCACGGACACCAAAATGAGGAGAGGTCCAGGGCCACCTGGGCCTCAACTAGAAGGGAATTCCACAGCCTAGGCACAGCTACCAAGAATGGCCTCTCCATTGTAGCCCCTTGGACCACCCAGGGGACATCAAGAAGGTCGTTTCCGGCAGACAGCATGGAGAGTGAGGCAATCCCACAGATAGGTGGGGCCTAGACCATTTAGGGCTTTATAGGTAAGTACCAACACCTTGAATCGGGCCGAGAAGACTATAGGCAACCAGTGTAGAGTATGGAGTTCTGGTGTAATATGTTCACTGCGATCCATCCCCATAAGGAGATGGGCCGCTTCATTCTTCACCAGCTGCAGTCTCCAGACCAACACTAAGGGTAGTCCCATATAGAACACATTGCAATAGTCTAGTCTTGAGGTGATGAAGGCATGGATGATGGTGGCCAGGGTCAGAGTTTGAGACATACGGCCGAAGTTGCCGCACCAGATGTAACTGGCGAAAAGCACTCCTCACCACAGCTGCCACCTGAAGATCTATCCAGAGGTGTGCATAGAGTAGCACCTCTATACTCCGAACCTGGGAGACCAGTGGGGGACGGCCCCCATAATGATGGGTGATGTCACACCCACCGCCCTCCCCACCCTTATCTTGTCAGAATTTAGCTTTAGTTGGCTCGCCCTCATCCAATCCCCCACAGTCACCAGATATCAGGTGAGCACTGAGACTGCCAGGTCTGGGTCAGATAAAAAAGAGAAGTAAAGTCGGGTGTCATCAGCCTATTAATGACACGGCACCCCAAACTGTCTCACAAGCTCTCCCAGCCAATCAATGAGTGTTTAAAAATGTGATGGTGAAGCACTGCCATCATGACCTGACCCAGGTTGGGAAACCGCCGCCAACATGGTCCAGACTGGGTTCGGCCATTCAACAAACGTGTTGGTGACTGGGCCACTGAGGAGAGTGGGGAGCCACACAAATGAGCAGGCCCTGCCCCCACACTTTACAAAGTGCCCCTCCCCTACCAGACCCAATCCAGGCCAGTTTACAGCAGGCGGAAACACATGTGATAGCCTGCTGTGGCCAGCTTTGGCCCAATCAGGCAGACTGTAGCCAGGACTGTGACCCTGGAGATCTCTGGGATTAAAGCCCAGGCTCACTGTTGACATGCCCGGGACCAATGCCAGGCCAATATCTGGTGGTGCAACAACAAATGTACCTGTGGCTCATGAGCCAAAGTAGGTCTTCCATGGTGGTCAGCCATGGTGTTTCCAATCTAGGTCGGATCACGGTAGGCTAAAACATACGTGATCTCCCGCTGTGGCCCACTTTGGCCCAGTTGGGTGGACCACAGTCAGACTGACCCCAGAGGTCTCCAGGATCAAAGCCCAGGATCACCACTGACATGCCCGGGAGCAATCAACAAACGTGCTAGTGACTTGCTGGCCTCAGTGGGCCACTGTCACATTTGTTAACGCACAGTGACTTAGAGAATCAAACTGACTTGAACAAATTTTAACAAACATCTTTGATTCTGAATAGCAAATTTCCATCAGATTCAAGCATTTGGACATAACAAATTTGAACTTTGCTTCAGAATTATAGCTTTTTCCTTACCTCCCTTTTTCCTGATTGTAAAACTTCATGGTAATATACATTTTTAAAAATTAATTATTTATTTAAGTTGTTTCAAAGTCTTACACATTTTACACTACATTGCTATGTAGTATAGTGGCTAAGTGTGCAGTACTTGGACTGGAAGGTAGGAGTCAGCCATGGTTCAAGTCTCACCTTAGTCAAATGCTTATACTGGTGTGTCCACCCATGGTGGTGTCACATCTGATCCTGCCTGCCTAATGTTTGCTGCGAGCAGGAGCAGAGTAATCCCTGGATCATGACAGAGTAACTCCAGGTTGTGCGCCGGGCTCCCTGGCAGCGCGCATTCTGGAGTTAGCCCTGACACGGCCCAGGGAAGCCTGATGGCCCACTCCACCTAACTCTGGCCAATGGACAGAGCTTTTCCGGGCGGGTGTGGCAGCCTCATACGCTGCCACACCCACCGTGAGGGTGGGGGCTGCTCTGTGCTGAACAGTATGGGGGTTGGGCTGTGTGGACCATGTCCACCCGTTCCCTCCCCAGTCCTGGCCACTGGCATGTTTGTTCAGTGGTGGGGGTCAGATCCTGCCCATGGTGAGGGCTCTCACCATGGGCAGGATCAAAGCGTGATGGTGCTCAGCATGGTCATGTGTAAAATACCCTCACTAAGTGACCTTGGCACAGTCACAATATTCTCTCAGCCTAAACTACCTCACAGTGTTGTTGTGAGGATTTAAAAAGTTGTGTTAATTAGTTGTATGTGAAGTGCTCTGAGTGCTGGCGGTGGGGGGTATACAAAAATAATATACATCTACACATACACATACACATACACATATATATATATATATATATATATATATATATATATATATATATATACACACACACACACACATACACCATTAGACAGCTAAGACTTTCAAATCAAAGTGCCTGCAAAGTACCTAAGTCCATATTTAGACAGTAAGAGCAAATTTCTGGTTTTAGAAGGGATTGAGAACTTGTACCTCTTATTGATTTCAAATACTTTATATATATATATATATATGACAGCTTTTATTTAGCTACCTACCTACATTTAAAAAAAAAAAAGGTTGGAATCTTGAAAAGGGCCCTGAGGGTATTAATCACGCCAAAACAGGTCTTTAAGCACCCAGTTGCCAGCTTGCCTTTTATAAGTATATTTTTTGAGTTGGAAAGTGGATTTTCACAGCTCTAGGCCATCTTTCTCCACTGTGTGTTCCAGTATAAAACAAGTAATCTTTTATGCCAATCTCAGTTGTTATTATTATAGAGCCCACAGGAGCAGGCTCTATTAGTTAAGGTAAGACGGAATTTATGTTCTTTGCTGCTTACCTTTAACATTGGAATTTTCAACTGCTGTGCTATGGGCAACCTTTTTTTCCCCTTCTCCCAATATAGGGTGGTGTTTTTTTGGTAGAAAATTCAAGTTGCTTGCCTGCTAATTGCTGCTACTTTTCTGTAAAGAATGGGTTTTGTGAAGTGTCCTTAAACATTGTTTAAAGTTGCTGTTTTACTTAATGGAGGGCGCGTTATTTCTGCCACATGCAAATCCCCCATTATAACGGTCATTTGACATGGCTGCCTACCTAGCCACCTGACTGGCTGTCTGCTTGTGCTGTTCCCCCTTGGCAGCACACCCAGTCTCCTTCCTATGTAAGTGGCAGCAGCTGGGGGTGGGAGGGGCAGGACAGGAAGACGTTAATGCTGCCCTCTCGCCCAACCAGCCACCTGCCTGGCTGGAGGGAGGGGGAAGAATTTACACCGCTCCCCCATCTGGTCACCCACCCACTCACCAGCCTGCCTTATGCGCTCCAGGATGGGGTGGGGGCAGGTGGAAAAAAACCACCCTGCCTACCAACTGACTGACCAACCTGGTAGTGCCATCACTCCCACTGCTGCTGGGGGACTTGCCACCACCACCACCACCCCAGTCTTTTTTGAAGAGCCTGGGCCCACGCTCATGTGGTCAACTGAGGCTGCCAACGCCAGCATTGTGACTTTTAAAAGCCCTGCTCCACTGAGTTACACATGCGCATGCTGGGGCAACTGCCATGCTAGTTAGTGAGGCATGCTGGGAAGTGAAGTCCCAGTGATCCACACTAACCAGCATGGCAGCAGCCCCAGCAGGTGCATTCGCATGGCCCAGCAGAGCAGGGCCTTAGAAAGTTACAGTGGATGCTGGCGGCTGTGACATTGTTGGAGAGGTGGGAGAGCAGAACGAGAAGCAGGCAGGTAAGGAGGGTCAGCCGGGGATCTTCCACCAGGAACTGGGGTGCCTACCACCCTCCACCCAATGCTGCTGCTGCGCCACTGCTGGAGCCACGCTGCAACTTTGGATGGCCCTGTGCCACCATCATGGTGATTTCCAAAGTGCCAATGGTGACAAGCATGTTGTGGGCCCGCCTCCATGCTCCCTAGTAGTGTGACATGCCCCAGCATTGGCTATTTTAGTGACTTATTAAATAACCAATGGCCCTTGCATTAACTTGCATGTCATTTAGATGTACTGTCTCACATATGTGCTTGTTTTAACTTTGGCTGCATCAGAGCTGGTACAGAGCTTAGGGACATGGGAATGGGGACTTTGGGTGTAGAATGAAGACAGGTGTAGGGGTACGTGAGTTCCAGGATTAAGTACATAGGTTCTGTATTAAGGGCCAGAGACATAGCTGTGTGTGTTTCGGAATGAAAACGAGATGCTCCTCTTCCTCTGCTCCTCCATTCTTCTGTTTTTTCTGGTTCATTGTGAATGGAAACTTACAGCAAAACGATTCAGATTGAAAGACCTGTGAAATATGTGCATGCAACCCAATACATCATCTGTCTAAACCTGTTGGCGAAGGAGATGGGGAAATCTTAGCACAAGAGCAGAACTCGTGTGCTGGGATGACCCTTAATCCCTACACTCAACTGGCTCATGAAATGCCATTTTTTTAAAAAACAGCATCTTTTTGCTTTCATGGCATGCAAGTTAAGACAAGGGACATTGGTTATTTAATAAGTCACTAAAATATGCAGCTAGTATATTTCTTCTAAATGTTTTGTTCTTGGGGTCTAAATGTTTTGTTCTTTGTGCACAACTGAAGGCAAGAGCCTTAATCTTCAGTTTCTTTGCTTTTTGGGTTGTAGTTGAAGGTGAGAGCTTTAATCTTCCATTTCTTTGGTTTTGGGTTGTAGTTGAAGGCGAGAGCCTTATTCTACAATTTCTTTGCTTTTTGGATTATAGTGGATTTCTTCTTATTTGTTTAATTGGTGCTTGCATGTGGCTCAAGGTGGGTTTTTTTCCTTAAATGTTTTTGTTTTGTAAATTTGTGCGAGCCTTAAATATTTCCTAAAACCGGAGGTTTCTGTATGATATTTATATATACTTCACAGCCTTGCTCAAAACCTAATTGTCTATCAACAGGAGCTGAGCACTTCTAGAAGCCTCCCTTCTAGAAGCCCCCCAGATGTGTTGCAGTAGCTGGGGTAGCAATGGCAACGCGACGTATAGCCGGAAACAATGTCCCTGAAGGAGCAGCTTTAGTTTTTTAAAAAAATATTATTATTATTATTATTGTAATTTTAGTTTTTTATTAGGTCTGTGGACTGAACCCCAGTCTATTAGATTAAGGGGAACAGTGGGAGGGGGGGTTGGGGGATAGCCCTTGGGATTGGGAACTCNGTCCCTCAACCTGATCCCTTGCTCTCCTGTCTTTGGTTCCTTGTCCTTTACTCCCTATCCCTCGCTCCCCTGCCCCTGGTTCCTTGTTCCTTACCCCTGATCCCTTGATCCCTGCCTCTGGATTCCTCGCTCCTGGCTTCCCATCCCTCAACCTCGATGATGAGCCATAAGCCTTCTTAGACCAGCATGGCTGGTCCTTATGCTGAGTGCTTAATCTCCTAAGGTATTGGAGAGTGGCTGAGAGGTTTCCTTATTTAATCTGAGGGACATCCCTGACTCCCTGCACCCCATCTCCCCTCCTGCCTACCTGCTTCCCCTCCCCTTTCCCTGTCTCGGCCCCGGAGCCTGACACTATTAAGGAAAGCTCCACCTTGCTTACCTACTCACCATGTCTAGCTAAATCCATTAACAAACTCCCTCTCATAGCCTTCTGACAACCTCCCAAAGTTCGAAAATTACTAGTGAAAGCACAAATTAAACCACCTATCCACAATCCAGGGTCACACCATTGCGATTCCAGTCCGTGCATCACCTGCACATACATGAGACCACCACCTTTAAAAGCAGTGTAACTGGCAAGACCTACTTTATCAAACAGATCACCTGCAAATCCAACTACCTCATAGACGTTATTGAATGCAAACACCCTGGATGTCACATTCAATACATTAGGAAGACTACTACAGATCTTCGCACGTGATTTAGGAACCACAAATCGACTATCATCATGAAGAAGCTAGACCAGCCCATATCTAAGCACTTTAATACTGATGGCTACAGCCTTTTGGACTTGGAAATATTCCCTATAGAGAATCCACCTATACAATGGTCACTAGAAGAAAGAGAGAACTTTTGGACTTACAGACTTTGTACCCTTACACCCCAAGGCCTTTACCTGGAAGTTAACTCCTAGATCTCCCTCATCTGAGATATCCCCCCCTCCCTTTCAACATCACCTGTCTTAGAATCCTTCCTCCCTCAACATTCTACTCTGTTTCCTTGACTCCCAGCAGCTACACTTTAAATCCAACTGTTACTGAAGAAGGCAGTAGCTGAAACGTTTAACTAAAAGATTTTATAGACCTCTGTTTTGTCAATCACTTCTTTGTATATTTGATCACTAGTGATTGAGTGTATCCTAATTATTGTGTCTAAGTAAAGACTTAGTAGCAACACTATGGATTTTTAAAAAAAAAAATCTGTCAGGGCTGGGAAATTGTCTTCTTATTTATGTATAAAGCACATAGCATTTGCTGATGCACCCCCAGCCCTGAAATGATACACGGAGACATGAGCTGGATTATAAAAGGCCACACTCTTTAATGGAATCAGAGCAAGAACGTTGGCTAGATTGTTACTAGACAATCGACTGGGTCCAGTATTTTATAGAAACTTATAAGAACATTAAAAGGTATATATGGCGTGGATATGCCCTCCGAATGCCATTTCCAATTGAACTTAAACTTTTCCCTTTGAACAGCAACCTGGCCAAGGCCAAAAGGTAAATGCCTCAGAGGCCTGAGTCAGGAGTATATGGTGTCATTAAGATCGAGGCCATGCTTGCCCTTACCCCTGCTTGACACTCCCCCCGGGGAACGATCCTGCCATCAGCCATGCCCTGCTTGTCAACAGGTATCATCCCCCATCTCTTATGGAGATGACTCACTTATCTATACTACAACTACCTAACAAAACAGCCTATTAACCATACTGGACCCCCGCCACCAAAAAGGGGTGAAATTCTCAATTTGTCCCTTGACCCACCAATGCTTGCTCATACAAAATTATCCAAAATTTCTCCTAATTTCTCTAAGTACAATCTGTTACCTTCTATGGAAGGTTACCTTCCAACCTTCTATGGAAGGTTATCTGTTACCTTCCAAGGCCGTGCAGCTCCTCCGCGCTCTTTTTTCAGACTCCCTATCGGCGGGCGCAGCAACCTCCCCCCGCCCCTACTTGCGGAGCGGAGGGCCCATTGTGGACAATATATATATAACACTCATAATATCAGCAATAGAGATCAATTAGCTAAGTAAATAGAGACATGCAGGCATTCTCCCTATTTTTTATTTTTTTTTATCATAAAACAATTATTGCCTCCAAATACGTCTCAAAACTTTTACTGAAATTTATTTATGTGTTTATTCAATGTTTATCCTGACTTTCCCTTAAGGGCTCAGCGCAGTTTACAAAAATATAAATACATGAAAATAAAACATTAATAAACATATAAAAGCAATTAAAAACACCAACCAACCTTCTCCCTCCACCCAACCCTATCCCAGCCTGCCAAACGCCTGGCCAAACAATGATTAATAGGATGATCATTATAATGATATTTTTTCAATGGTTCAGTGTTGTCTACATTGACGTGTGTACATCAGCATATGGAGTGTTTCTTGAAGAAATTTCAGTTGCTTATTTTGGTTGATTTCAGACATTACGGGGCCCTTTGGCCCCGTACCGAAATCACCGGCTTCATTCCACCCCGGGGTCGCCCCGTCATGCCATATCAGACGTGCCGGGGGGATCCCGGTGGGGAACCCAGGAGGGGGCGGGGCCGCGTGGCGCAACGTGCAACCGCACGGCCCCGGCCCCTCCACGCACCCCGCCTCCCGCCCTCTGAGGAGACGGGCGGGCAGCGGGGCCAGTGCGGCCCGGGGCCGTGGCACACAGCCAGATGTTACTTTTCATTGGTCCCTGCCCGGGGTCCGTTTGACCACGCTTCCCAGGACATTCCCCCGGCTAGCCCGGGAAGCGTGGTTCAAACTGACCCCATGTGGGGATTCACCGTGGCGAACATCTGGCGCCCACCAAACAGACGTTCGAGACACAGTGACCACAGGTGGGTATTCACCGTGGTTCACCGTGATCTCGTAACGTCTGAAGACACCCTTTGATGCTCATTTAGTAATTAATATTCCCGATTATTTTGCACACTATTTATTTAAAGTAAATAATTAGTATATTATTATTGGGAATTATACTGAATGTTGCCTTGTGTGCAACCCTCTGGATCCCAAATTCTCTTTAGCTAGACACAAGCCTTCTGGCTCTTACTCACAGTACCTCTGGGTCAGACACAGTCTCTCTGGAACCCAGTGTTAGGGTGATGGGGGGGGGAAGGAGGAGACTTCGGGGTAGGAGAAGGGGAAAGAAGGTTCAGATAGCGGGAGGGTAGCGATCCACTTAAGAGGGTCTGGGGAGGGGTGGCGATCTCTCTCCAGGTGGTGTTTTAGGCTCCCGGAAGTCCCCTCAGGATATAAGGTGGGCTTTCCTCGAGATCTACGAGGCAACCCTTATCATCACAGGCATGGAGAGAGATATCACCAACCAGAGCGGAGAGGGTCAGGAGGGGGGTCAACCTTGCACGCAGACACTCCCAAACCTTGGGGCAGGGAAGGGAGCCCAAACCCGGGTGCAGCTCGAGTGGAGGGAGGGGTGACCAGAGTGCGGGGAGAGTGGGAACTGGGTCAGGGGTGCGGCGCAGGGAGCAGGGGAAACAGGGAGGGGAAGGGGAGTGCCGGGAGTTCCAGTTGCAAGGAGGGTTTTTTTTCCAAGTAGGGGGGAGCTTGGACGCCACGGGAGGGGAACACAGGTGGAGGGAGGTCTATCTCTATGAGGGGGAAAGGGAGGGGCAGCAGGTGGTGAAGGGCACACAACCCACAACAATCAATACCAAATTCAGGAGGAGGGCAAGAACAACAGTAGGGAGAACCACAAGATATCACTCAGAACATAATCAAAGGCTCAGGCAAACTTAGTTCTCAACGAAGGCAAGGTCCAGGGTCCAGCTTCTCTCACAATTACCGGCGCGGAATGGCTACCCCGCTGGTACTTTTATAGCTCTCAGCTGGCAAGCTTCTGGAAACCCCGCCCCCTACTACGTGCGTCGCGCTGCTATGTGCGTGCTGCGTCGGAGGGGGGCGGGGTCTCCTGTCTGTGAGTCATTCTTCTGCCGCGGGGAAGACTCTAGCTGTGGCATCAGTTGCAACAGGCGTGGGGCTGGGCTTCCTGTCAGAGGCTCTCTCTCGTGCAGCGGGGTTTGTGCTAGCTGCGTTGCTGGTTGCCACGGGCGTGGGGCTTCTTCCGCAGGTGGGAGTGTTTCTCTCGGGAGCCCCCTGGGAATCCACCTCCCTCTCGCCCTCATCCCCCATTTCTGACAGCGTGTCATGACACCCAGCAGCCTTTTGGCTCAGACCGCCCTCTGACCCTGTTATTCTGGAGGCAGAGCTCTCCCTCACTCCTACCTCTGCTGCAGACTTCCCAGCACTGAGCTCTGCTCAGGCTTTTAACTCTTGGCTGGCTCCTGCCACGCCCACACACCGCTGCTGCAGGTTAAAGTGCTGTTTCTCACTTCCCTCAGTATGTGTACTAGCCCCTTTTCTTTTTATTTTTTTTTATTAATGATATTGTGCTCAAACTCATGGGGTGTGTGTATTTTCTCCACTTAGGGTGCAGAGGAAACAAATATCCATTCTGCTTTATGCAGATATGGTTCTATTGTCAAATACTGAAACTGGGCTAAGGAGACTATTATTAGCCTTAGGTGAATATTGCAGGAGTAATCGTTTAATTGTTAATTACATCAGACCAAGGTCACGATTTTTGCTAAAAGGCAATTCCCTTGGAGCTGGTCGCCGGATTCAGTCAGCCCGGGTTTAGTACCAGACTCCTACCGGATCCTGGCAAGAGCACTTAAGCTCAGTAAAATTAAAAATTAACCCCGTCTACAAATGGAGTAGTTAAAATTTGGAGATCTTTTGGCGGGAGGATGATTTTTCCAGAAATTAGGATTCCGGAACAAAAGCTTTGCCCCCCAGGCACTTTATGATGCCGAAATTTGGAGTTTTACAACTGAAGCTGACCTCGAGGTCTTTCAAAATAGCCTGTTACGGAATATCCTGGGTGTACCTAAGGGTACCCCTTCCTATATGCTTAGATTTGAGATTGGGGATTTGCCAGTTAAGATGAAGGCTCATTTGAATAGAATGGCACGACTGGCACCGTGTGAAGTCTCTGCCCAATGATCATTTGCAGAAACTCTGTTGGAGTGAGCAAGCCCAATATGATATTGGCTTTTCATGGAGGAGCAAAACAAATGGTTTCTTTGTTGCGTTTTTTTTCAGGTATGGGTCAGGGCAGAGCTAAATTTTTAATTAGAACCAGGCTGCAGGACATTTTTGTACAATCTGATATGGCTGTGATTTCCTCAGCTAAAACAACCCCTTAATATGACAAATTCAAATCCCAACATCAGCCGCAGTATTATTTAGCCACGGTAGGTGGCTCACTTTGAGATTCCAACAGATGCCTACTATGGTTCTGGCTGGTTGTTACAAGGATATTCCCTACGACCAGAGATTGTGTTTTTGTCATTCAGGCCAGATTGAGGACCTTCCACACTATCTATTTATCTGTGCGGCATCAGCAGATATTCGATCCAAATTATTGACTCCTCAATGGCAGGTAAATTACACTCGGATACTGTTTTTGAAATGGTCATTCTTGCTGGCAAGCCCTCCAGTTCAGACTACTTTGAAGGTTGCTAATGTTCCACATGCTCTTGCCACTTGCAGGCGCTCCCTGCAAGACAGGGAGGTTGCTGGGAATTCCCCTGAGGAGTTTTCTGATTGACTTGCATGGAAATTTATGTCTATGGTTTAGAGCAGTCTAATGTTATGTTTTATGGAAAAGTGACTCTTGATCTTTACTGCTATGCTGTGTTCCTGTATTTTTTGGTGTTAATTTTTTGTTCTTTTATATGTGATGAATTCATTTTGTTATGGCTTCTAGTTGAAACAAAGATGTTTACTATTGCTACTTCCTTCGGTTTCTGCAGCCCCGCTAGCACCTTCATAAAGCTCTTTCTTAAAGGGGCAGCAGCGCACAGTGACTCTGCCCTACCACAGTTGCACCGTGAGTGGATATCAGAATAGGAAAATAATGAGAAGCATTATGAAAACTCAGGTCAATGGGGAAAGAAGCAGGTGAAACTGAAATTGAGACTGAAATATGTACTAGGAAAGGAGTCAAATGACTGCAGAAAAGCAGGGGCAGCAATAGGAAGTATTAAACAGTGGTTTTAGACCTCACAGCAGCTACATGTTTGGAATTGCCATCATGGGTAATCCTAGGGTTGCCATATATGCACATTTCCCCAGGATACTTATGAAAAATACATGTTGCAGGGCCTATATTGGCACCAATGCAGGCCCTGAAACATGTATTTTCCATAAGTTTCCTGGGAAAATGTGTATATCTGGCAACCCTAGGCAATCCAGAACACATAGCTGCTTCCCTGGCAACATTTAGACTTAACAGCTTTGGAGAAAAGGAACGGAGGGGTGGCTTTCCTTGTCCTGGGGAGGACTAGACAATGGAGGCAGGAGCAGCATCGGGAGACTGGATGTGTTCCTGCTGCTGGTGCTCCCCAGAACAGCAGCTGAAGCCCCCCAACCCACTCCCCATCTCCTGTCCCTGATTCACTCCCCACTATTGCTTCAGCTGCTAGGAAAAGCAGCGGCAGGGAGTGCATTTAAGACTCCAACTCTGGTCCACTCCTGCCATGGCTTCAGCCACTTCATCCTACTCCCTTGTTTAGTTCTCACCAGTGTCACCACAGTTACAGGCAAGGCTCTTGCCTGCACAGTGGGCCCCAGTAGCCCTCATGCAGGGGTAGTGCCATAATCACTCCCAAAGTTAAATAAGAATGCATTAATGAGTAATAGCTATAGAGTAGTTAGTATTAACATGGGTAACTACTTCCTGTGGTGTTAGAAAATGGAGGTGAAATAGCCATCTTGTGGGTGAATTGATATATCTTAGGTATTTGCTAGTTAAAAGACTACATGAAAAATTATGTCCTGCTACTGCAGCATCCTCTGATGTGTTGTAAGATATAGTGGAACTGGCATCAAGGGAACACCTTTTCAAAGATAAAGGCTGTTAGTAAAGAATTGGCAAGTTTCTAGAAACAATGAATAGCTTTCTCTTACAGTGCTGAATCTGGCATCAATTAAAGTGGAATGATTTATCAGACACTCAGAGCAGAACAATTAGTTTTAAGAACAAAACAGAGGATATGAACATGGGAGTCAGGGGCTTGAATAATCAGCAAAGAAGATGAGACAATAAAAACAGTGTGTAATAAAACTGGCAAAGGGTAATGTAATAACTACCCCCTGGGAAATTAACTAAATATGTTTAGAAGTACTATGTTCATTTGTTGACCTTGCAGAGTAATCTTTTGGTTTCATTGTTCCAAAATGGATTCAGAAAAATTTTGCCGCAAAAGATTTAGCAAGGCTGATTAAGAAGGTATTGTTGGAAATGCAAGGACTGTGAGATCATTGCATCCATTTGCCCAATAAGGAGTTTGCAAAGGAGTGTGAGTAGCTAATCATCAATAACCAGGCAGGAAGCATACTTAAGCTTAAGTAGGTTTATTAGGAAATACATGTAGGATAGGAAAGGCCTACATCTATGCTAAGTCCTAAGACTAGGTGTGTTCAAGAGGGAGGAAGGAAGCTCTCTGAGACACAAAGAGATGAGAAATCTCCTGGGGGAGGAGATTGACCAATCAGGTCCTGACATGATTAGGACAGATAGGATGGGGGAAGGGTTCCCTGATCTGTCTGTCTACTCCTGCTGTTTCTAGCAAACAAACAGGATGAGGTGCTTAGGGGTGATGCAACCAAAGGAATGTATTTCCAATAGGTATTAGGGAGACAATACTTTAAATAAATGTTGGAAGCTGCAAAATATGGTAAAAGGTTGAAATGCATGATGACATAGATGGCATACTTGTGGAGTTTCTATGTAAAAATGGTAGTATTGGTACAAAATTACTGTATGCATCCAGTTGATTTGTGCATAGCAAAAAAAGGGAAGTCTCCCAGAAATAATGGCAAAAGCTATCATTACCCTGACAATGTACTAGAAGCCTTTTAATTGCTTTTTTACATTAGTGGCACTGATCTTAAACTCCTGTACGCGTGGCTTCTGTACAGGCATTGTGAGCGGTTTGCATGTGTGCCATACTTCCCATAGCAGGCGTACGTGTGAGTTGCATTCAGTGTGCAGGGGTTAGTATTGGCCTCTAAATCAATAGCACTAGTAAAGAATCCGAGATACCAAAATTTTGGTTAAGGTCCACTATTGGTGTTAGTGCCAAGTTTAGAACTCTAATAAATTCGGATTAAATGCAGTGCTCAAAGTGGTGTGGGATGCCATCCCACTTCTTTTTAGGCGGACCTAAAACCATCCCACTTCTTTTCAATGGATGTAAAACCATCCCAGTATGTTACTCTGGGCATTTTCAGACAAGGCACTCTCCACCCACTATACATGTTGCAGCGCTGCAGTGTTGCCCTATAACATGGGCCCTTTTCACACAGACACTCTAACACCGATGCAATGGGTTGCTGGGTAAACAGCAAAAGATATGAAGGCAGAGGAGTGTCTTCCAGAGCGCCTGTATTGGAGAGGGGTGGAGTTCAGCTCCACGTGGTGCTCCTGCCTCAGTTCAGGGCAGGAACGGATCAAGCAGTACTATTTTCCTGGTGCTGCACCTACCATTCACCTTGGACCCAGGTGATCTGGGTTGCTTCCAGCTGTCGAGGTTCAGCTATGATGGGCTTGGGGGGCTGCACTTCATTGCCTTTTAGCATTCAGCCTTTTAGTTTTTAATATTAGTCTTATGTATTTTATATGTTGTTGCCGCTCCGAGCTGCTATTCTGCGGGAGGATGTGGGGTAAAAATGTAAGCAATAAAAAATAAACTAGGCCCATGGGAGGGAAGAGAATAACTGGGTTGGGTGCCCCCTTGGCAAAGTTGGGGCAGCAGTAGTCTCCCGTGTTTCCTCAGGCGCCCGTACACATCCTGACACAGCTGGCAGGCAGCAGCAACCCAGCCCCCCAGCTTTTGTGGCATAAAAGGACGTGGGTTGCAGTGGCAAGGCCCCTGGCCCTGGAAGGGGAAGGATCATGGCCGCCGGCCAATGGCTGACACCTGTGAGCCCCCAGTGGGGCATGGGCCAGCAGCAAGCAGCTGAAACCTCTCAGGTGTGGTCCCCACTGTGCTACACCACCACCCCCAGCACAGAGCCAGGCACTGAACGTGCTGGCATTACACCGTCTGCCATCAAGGGGGCGGATATTAGGCTGTTTCAGCCCCCATAGGGGCACATTGCCTTCAGGCCAAAAGGCGGACCGTATCTGGTAAGGGAATTATGTAGATTTATTTGCCCTCCTTTTCAGCGATCTGATTTTGGATCCGGCTGAGACGGATGACAAAAAATAAAGGGAACATTTTAGGTGCCCGAAGGCTGACAGAAATTGGAACAATTCGACAGCTGCCTACAAGATTTTTCAAGGGGTCATGCTGCAGGTATAACCAAATCACAGATTGGACCTGGTGAAGTATGCTGATATCATCCGCTGTGCTTATGAGGCCAGGCCCCCCAGAGCCTGGTTGAGGTATGATGAGGTGTTCCGGCACAGGGCAGCTTTCACCCCCAGTCTGCATTGGGACATCCACACACCTGACTTGCGGCTCGACTGTATGGTGGACGCCACTAATGCACCCATATCAGACAGCAGGCATCTCCTAGCAAAGGGGGGAGTGGCGCCCACCAATGATCCTTTTCATGGGGAGGGGGAAAAGCCGGATGGAGGTGGTGCGGGGACATGCTGGGAGTTGAATTCTTCTGGAAAATGTCCCCGTGCCACCTGTAGATTTCAACACTCATGCTTGAACTGTGGTGGGTTCCATGCAGAATGTGCTCCAAGGCCAAACCATTGGCAAGAGGAAAACCCAGTGCCCCCCCCACCACCCCAGGAAAAGCAGACAGGGGGTGCTGGCAGTCCGGGAAAGAGCCCCAATGACAAATTAAGATTGGACAATTGGAGTGCTCTTTATTGGGGCACCCTAACCAGGAGGAAGTTGATTACATTAATAAAGCTTTTAAGGGGGGGGTTAGAATCCCCGCACACAGTGTCCTGCAGCATAGGGTGGTCCCCAATCTGAAATCTGTGGTTGGTTTGGAAGACGTGGTCCAAAGATTGACTAGGAAAGCGCAGCAGTTTGGGTGGCCATCCCTTTCAAAATCCTCCCCCTTTTGCTGATTTGGTAGTCTCCCCGCTGGGGGTAGTTCCCCAAAAGGCCCCGGGAGTTTATCGCCTAATCCACCACCTTTCGTACCCCTGTGGTGAGTTGGTGAACAATGCCATTCCTAGGGACTTACATCTGTCCACTATGCATCATTCAACTCAGCAGTGGCCTTGGTCAGGCGATGTGGCCACGGAGCCCTGTTGACTAAGTGGGACATAAAATCAGCGTTCCACTGATGTTCAGTTCATCCAGAAGGTTTTTCGCTACTGGGCTTCCATTTCCAGGGCTTTTATTACTTCGACAAGGCCATGCCTACGGGCTGCTGCTCTATTTCCTGCTTGGCATTTGAGCATTTTAGTTTGCTGGTCAGGTGGGTGGTACAGCACTGTGGTGCCCCAGGGTAAGTGACAAAATAGCTCAATGATTTTTTGTTCATCAGGTGTGCGGTCACGGGCGAATGTCAGAGTCTCATGCAGATATTCCAACATGTGGCCAATACTTTAGGCATCTCATTGGTGCATGAAAAGACGGAAGGGCCATCCACCACACTCACATATTTGGTAATAGAGTTAGATATGGTTGCTGCTGTTTCCCAGCTCCCTGAGGACAATCTGGTTGCCCTCCATGCTAGGATCCATGAATGCCTGGCAGTTCAGAAGGTAACAGTCCGGCAACTCCAATCGTTATAGGGGAGTTTGAACTTTGCATGCAGGGTGGTAGCCCCAGGGTGGGCCTTCTTGTCCCACCTATATGCTAAGTTAGGAAGGAACCCTTAGCCTCACTACCACATCAGACTTACCAAAGACATAAAGGAGAATTTGAAGACCTGGTATTCCTTTTTCGCAAATTTCAATGGGACCAGTTTTTGGAGGGATCACTTGTTGTTGGAGGCAAAACTTCAGGTCCACTCTGATGCAGCTGGCACTCTCAGTTTTGGAATAATCTTTAGGGACAGGTGGTGCTCAGCCCCCTGGCCAGTAGAATGGGTTGAGAATGGTGTCACCAGAGACCTCACCTTTCTAGAACTCTTTCCAATTGTTTTGGCTGTCCACCTATGACCAGTGGCTTTCACTAACCACTCAGTATTGAACAACCAAGCAGTTGTTCACATCATCACGGTCGCCAAGGGTCATGAAGCTGGTTAGGGCATTTGTGCTCACTTGTTTGAATCATATTATTTTGTTCGAGGCCAGGTATGCGCCTGGCTTGGATAACAGTGTAGCCAACTTCCTCTGGTTTCCAGATGGAGCATTTTTGTTCCCTGGCACCTGGAGCCAGACCATCCCTGGAACCATTGCCACCATTGGTGTGGAACCTTGGGTCATAGAGCTCTACAACACTGCGTGGGGAGCACTTGCAGCACATACAAGTGCAACATATGACAGTGCATTTCGGGAGTTCCAGGAATACCAGGAACCTGGTTTAAAGAAAAGGGAGATGACATCACCATTGCCGATAGGTTGGTAGCTCTGGGGTTCATGAGTGGCATGGCAGGACAGCAACCCCCAGAATGAGGTTTCCTAACCAGGCACCTCCTAGAGAGTTCATCCCATGAGCAATGACAACCTCCCTCGATGGGCGTCTGCCTATCACACACCCCTTGTTCCTTGATATTTGTATTATTATTATTATTATTATTATTAACAAACATTTATATAGCACAAGCAGTGTACCTGGCACTTTACAAAGTAATAAAATAGACACGGTCCCTGCCACTAGGGCTTACAATCTGAGAGACAGGAGCTGGGGGAGGGACTTAGGAAGGGGAACAGAGGGAGAGACAAGGGGTCTAACATTCATGAAGATGCGAGGTCTCAAGTGCACGTACTTGGCTT
>QEPC01009590.1:1466835-1493431 GCA_003113815.1 Sphenodon punctatus
GGTGGTTGAATCGCGTCTTGTTGGGGGGGGGGTTCGCCCTCCCATGGTCTCTGAAGTGCGGAGTCTGGGTGTGCGCCTTGATTCGGGGTTCAGTCTGGAATCTCAGGTTGTGGCCATGGCGGGGAGTGCCTTTCGGCAGTTACATCTTGTCCGGCGGCTTCGGCCGTATCTCTCAGACTCCGACCTCCCCACTGTCATCCATGCTTCAGCACCTTGAGGCTGGATTACTGCAACGCGCTGTATGTGGGGCTGCCCGAGAAGCTGGTCCGGAGGCTGCAGCTGTTGCAGAATACTGCGGACCATCTCCTTACGGGGGCGGGTCGCAGGGAACACATGACACCTGTGCTCCGGGCTCTGCACTGGCTGCCTATAAAGCACCGGGCCAGGTTCAAGGTGCTAATTTTAACCTTTAAAGCCCTTCAAGGCCTGGGCCCTGCTTATCTGAGGGACTGCCTCACTCCCCATGTGCCCGTGCAACCCTTGAGATCATCCGTGGGAGCCTTTTTGGAGGTTCCCCGGGTGAGGCTGGTGGCCACCAATATTAGATCTTTTTCGGTGCCCGCACTTGTGCTGTGGAATTCGCTGCTGGAGGAGGCTCAGTTGGCTCCCACTCTCCTGCTGTTTCGGCGTGTAAGTAAGATTGGGTTGTTCCATCAGGCTTTTGGTGAGGGGTAGGGGTGAGGAGGTTTCCCCACATTGTATTGTATTTTTTAATTTATTGATAAAAAAATAAAAATAAAAATTACTGAGTGTTGTTTGCCGCCCCAGGCTGCCCTGTGGGCAGAAGGGGCGGGATATAAAAAAAATTAAATAAAATTTTAAAAATAAGAATAAAAAAATTTACTGCCATCATGAGAGCTGCTTTGGCGTATCTGCACCTACCTCCATTAGATTTTGGTTCCCACTATTTCCCCATAGGTGCTGCCAGTTTTGCGTCCCAGGCTGGCATGCCAGAGCACGGTATCAGGGCTTTGGGATGGTAGCATTCCAGGGCTTTCCAGTCCTATGTGTGGGAGCCCCTCTCTCCTCCCCATTGCTGATTTATTAGTTTGTCTTTCCAGGTGCTACACCCCACTGCTGGCAGCTGGTGTGGATCATCAGCCACAGTTTAATCTGCTGGGCAGGCAAGGCAGCTGGACAGACCCACTTGAGGACCCGGTTGGGACTGTCGACATGAGCAATGATCTGGTGGAGGGGCCGAAGTGGCATGAGATGGCACCATGTGGGTACCCATGGGCCCACCACTGGATGGCCTTGTCCTGCATTTGAGCAAAAATGATCTCCCCCAGCTAAAAGGGGTCCAGTGTATATGGGATATTAAGAGGAATGTTTGGGAAATTTAAAAGATTTTCCCATCCACAATTGTAATCTGGACCCATTTGGTAGAACGTATGTCATGGTGTGGGGTGGTGCACCCAAGGATGACAGATAAAACCAGGAGAACAGTAAACAGGGAAATTGGGAAGTAGCTTGAGTTGCCAACATAGGCGGAGAGAGAGTGCCGCATTATGCTATTTCACACAGGAAGCTATAATTGTTTCAGGAGGACGGGGTCCATTTATCTCCAGCAGGAAACAACTGCTACTTGGAAGCCCTAAACAACAAGCTAGCTGAGATTTTAGATAAAGGGTTGGTGGGGGGTCAGGACCATCCGGCTCATCCAGCCATCCCTTTGTGGCAGGGGTCCAGTGCTGTTTCCATAATTTAGGTACTAAAGTAGTAGTACAAGTCATCTCCGTAAGAGATGGGGACGCAACACCAACCACAATAGCATGGTACAGCAAGTGGTGCAGTAGCCTCCCTGGGAGGGGTGGCCACCAGAGGGCAGTAGGGACAGTTATGGTCCCCAGCCTTTGGGCACCCCCCCCCCTCCTTACTCGGGTCTGGATGGACTTTGTCCCCTTCACCCATGGTCAGACCCATGGAAAGGGGGGGGGGAGATGCTGTGGTTAAGATAGGGGGGTTGTACCCCCGAGTTTAGTTTTCTTGCATGTGTTAACGCTGTGTACTGGACCCGAATCGTGGTAGGTGATTGTCCCCCACCAATTCTAATTTGATTGGATTAAAAGAGTGCAGTCATTTTACCCCACTTATGGTGTTTTGCCTTGCTTGATATGCATTGACAAGGGCCATGTATAGTGAGTGGGTGAGTAGTGGGTGGAGAGTGTCTTGTTTGAAAACGCCCACAGAGCAGGGTCAGGGTCACACCAGTATTGCAAAAAGTCACTAAGGAAATGTTTCATGCTCATGCCTGTCTGCCTGGTCAAGGCTAGCTGGAAATAGGCTCTGCTGGGCTTGGGGCTTCAGCTGTTGGAGATGAAGCTGCCTCAAGTCTACTTGATGGAAATACCCTGAGTCCTATTTATTCCATCTAGGGCAGGGCTGTTTGTGGAGCTGGGAGAGTCAGGCACTGCAGAGAC
Source organism: Sphenodon punctatus (assembly GCA_003113815.1). Lineage (NCBI taxonomy): Eukaryota > Metazoa > Chordata > Lepidosauria > Sphenodontia > Sphenodontidae > Sphenodon > Sphenodon punctatus. Next base: position 1,469,256 of record QEPC01009590.1, read on the forward strand.
AGACAGCTTCCTCTCCCTCCAACATCTGAAGCCCCAAGCCCAGCGGAACCTATTAAATGCTCTGCTGGGCTTAGGCCTTGGAAGAAGAGGAAGCTGTCTCTCCATCTGCTTGCCTCATCCAACTCCAACCTGAGCAAAGACAGAAGTTGGAAATTGACTTTTCTGGGTTTGCACAGCACAGCAGACTAGCCTACTGTCTCTCCAAGTGTCTGCCTCTGCAGTGCCCGTCTCTCCCAGCACCACCATGGACATGGACAAGTGGGTTCTGAAAGCCAAGAAGCCTGTCTTAGTGAAGCAGCACTAAATGATGTTAAAGAAACTGAATCTAGAAACAGCGAGAGCGTGGAAGAGAGAGGGTCGACTGGTGCATGTTCCAGCACACAAGCACAATGTCCCCCATGAAGAGGAAGATTTTTTTCCAGATTACTGGACAAGGGATCAGTGGTATGAAAAACTTAGAACACGTAAGTTAGTAGAAAAGAACTAGAAAAGAAGATTATGTAAAATAATGGTTGGGGAAGGAACATCATCATGCTGACTATATTTCTTGCTCTGCCCTTGCAGTGAGGAAGTGCACACAACACCACCATGGCCATTTTCACATGGACGATGGCGGGTGTGTGTGGAGGTGTGTGTGTGTCCCTTTACACAAACACACCCACCTCCACCCATGAGGCCTCCTCTCGCTTTCCGAATGGCCCTGTGGGTGGAGATGGATGGATGATGAGTGTAGGTGGGTGCACAACAGGAGCGTGCACACACTAGGGCCCCTTTCACACAGACACTCCAACACTGATAAAATGGGTGTTACATTTTATTATACATATTTCAGGGCACCCATAGAGTACACCAGCAGCCCTGCAACATGTATAATAAAATGTAACACCCATTTTATCAGTGTTACAGTGTCTGTGTGAAGAGGCCCAAACACCCACCGCCTGTGGCATTCACATGGGTGCACACCCAGTGCACACTCATCCCCCCACCCAAGGCCCATTTCTATGGACTCCTTCCCCCCCCCCCGCACACCCGCCCGAACACCAAGCGGTGAGTGGGGCCGTACATGTGAAAACGGACAATGAGACATTTGGAAACTTTTTCGAAGGTATGTCATGCCGCCTAATATTAGGTCACATTCCTTAATGTTTTTGACTTCTGTTAATTAGTAACTCTTGGTAATGATTGATGACTAATGATTTCAAACTGTGATGTACGCCTAATTGAAGCTTGTTAGCAAATAGCCTGTCCATTCACCATCTTTATAACTGCACAAACTAAGCTGAGTCTGGGTTTGGCCTAATTTGAAATGAAACCATCCCACTTCCTTTTCCTCCCCCCCACTTGGAGCACTGATGAAATGTATCCCCCCCAAAACTGATTTAACTGTTTGTATATTCTTTTATATGTTCCTTGAATATATAAGCCACCCCGAGCTGCCTGAGGCAGGATGGGCGAGATATTAAATGCAAAAAATAAATACATAAATAAATTAAGTCACAGGAATAGAGACATTTATTCAGTCTACTCTGCTATGGTACAAGTCAGCTGGATACAGTATTTTTCACACAGGAAAAGAATTTTCCTTCTATTTTAAGAGGAATGTTTTACAAACCTACCTACCGATTGGTGTGCTATGGTACAATACTAGGGATGCTTCTCCATCACTGATTATTTCACCCAATTTTTTAAAGGCCTACTTGTCCTGGGTTTTGAGACTTTGGGGTTTTTTTTTTGTCTTGGCAGAAAAGTGAAGTACGGTCACTAGCATTTTTGTGTTTTCTCTAGGCAACTTCTGGGTGATTTGACTGACTCTTCTTCATGCCAGTGATTTTCTGCCCCTCTTTGCACATGCCCTCCCTCAGAGAGATGCCCTCTGCAAAACTTTCTTACACTGGAATGAGCCTAGGTGGTGGGGTCAGCAAATGTCTCCCTTGCCTGTGATATATGCAAACATATTTTAACTTATTGTACAGCTATTATTCCAAAGTTTTATCTCCTTGCCTCCATTTTGAGGATTTAAAACAAACCCATTACCTCAGATGGCAACGAAGGGTATAAAACCGATGTTTTGTTTGTACTGTGGCTCTCTTTGACCCACTGTAGCCCATGACCCACCTGCAAGTGTTCAAGCCCCGCCAGATGTTGGCCTGGGATTACCCAGGGCTATGTTGGTGGCTAGCCCAGGCTGTGACCATGGCAAATCTCCGATGTCACAGCCCGGCCTAAGGCCTGTCCAATAGCAGGCCAAAGCAGGCGCGTACATCTGTTGTATCCCAGCATACCTGCCAGTCACCATGGCTGAACCTCATTGGCTGCTATGGCTGTTTATCATGGTATGAGCGGGGCTCTGGGAGCACTGAGTAGGCAGGGCTGTCTGCCCATCTGTTTGTTGTGCTCCCGGCCCTGTCCAGACCCTGCAGCCGACTGGATGGCTCCCCAGTCATGGGCACATCCCTCTCCCGGGCCATGGCGCTAGTGATTTTCTCCCCCAAGGTGACCCGAGGTGTGGTCCCACCAGCTGCACATTTGTTTTTACCCAATGACATGCAGAGTATCTCAACTAACAGCCGGGATCATTATCACTCCATCTGCAGGTGCGTGACCCCTGTTGAAGCCTAGACTCACAGTCTGGGAACCTCTGCTACAGAGGTTTTCCAAATTTGCTTAGTTATAACTTTTATTTCTTCTTCAGGGCCTCGTTAACTGGATTCATGCAACTGTGAAAAAGTGTTTATTGGTGCTGGGATTATTTAAAGTGTACTAGTGGAAGTTAAATTTTCAATATGGCAATTCCAGTTCAAGCAAAACAAACCAACCTCGTTTGTAATGTTTTCTTAGGAAAGCAGTGTTGTATGCTTAAATTTAAGCACATGCTTAAGCTCTGTGAACTTCATTGCAACTTAATTTCTTAATTTGCATTCCTGTGTCAGGATCCTACACAATATATGCAAATGGATAGTAATGGTTCGAGTATCTGCACTGCTAGAAAGCAAAAGCATTATAAAATATAGGGTCTTTCCCATCTAATTTCATATTTTAATAAAGTCTGAACCAATACACATTAAAGTCAATAGAAATACTCTCATCTTTAATGAGCGCTCAACTGGACCTCTGCTCACTGAAAATTAGAAAACATTTGTAACAATGTATTAGAGGGAAACCCAACAGCATCTACGCAATAACAAAAATAAGAAAAATACTGGAAACATGCTGCTCCGAGGAAAATAAAGTGTGGAATAATTCAATAAGCCATATTAGTAAAGGGATGTGTGTGAACCTTGAGAGAATTCAAAGGAGTAAGCCATCTACAAGGGATTAAAGAATATACCAGGATTGCGAGCATGGAATAATATTTTAGAATCTTCAATATATTGAAATAGGGTGCCAGCAAAAGAGTTAATTCATCCTTAGATTAAACCAAGTCATGTGCAGGAATCTGAAGTAGGGTAAGATGTAGCAATGCAGGCAATGTGCCAAATCATAATAAGCCTCTATTTCAATAATTTGAGCAGCTACAAACAGTGTATAATTTTATGGTTGGGTGTAAATAATAATATAATTAAAATACCAATCACTACTCTCCAAGGTTGCCAGTTTTTGTAATTTAACCAGGATTCCCACAACTGTAATGGTTTCTAAAGGTCTGAAGTTGCAAGACCCAAGATAAAAAAATGTAAGGGTTTCAGCTTGCCAGTTTTTTGGGGACAAGTATTAGCTTTTGTAGCTGGGGATAAAAGCTTAAAAACATAATCATGATTGTGCAGAAGGCACTCCGTTTGTTTGTTTTTCATTTTTGTTTACAAAACCATTTTAGGAGGGGGTTGTAAAATTTTTTGCCATTTTCATTTTTTAACTAAAAATAAAATTGAAAAAAGAACACTGCACATACACAAAATGACTGCAAATCATTTGCCTATTTGTCTGGTTTTGCATCCTTACTTATAAAAACAAATAGGGGGTCTGTTCATTTTTGTAAATAAAAGAAAACAGTATGAATACACACCCGTAATAAGAAGTTCCATACTAGATCAGACCAATGGAACATCAAGCCCAGGATTCTGTCTTTGACAGTGGCCACTCTTGGTTTATTAGGGGTATTTCCAGACGTTACGAGATCATGGTGAATACCCACATGGTGATCATGGTCCCGTAATGTCTGTTGGGGGGGAACGGAAGCTCCCCGTCAGATGTTCACCCCGTGAATCACGGGTGGGAATCACATTCAACACGCAAACGGAAGTCCTAGTTGGACCATCTCCGTTTGCATGTTGAATGTGATTCCCACCCCGTGATCAAGGGGACCGTCTCATCTGTCCCCTGACCACGGCCCAGAATCAGCGGCGAGATTCCAGGCCATGGTCAATGCCCCGGGGGGGCCAGTGGGCATTGCGCCCACATTGGCCGCAGCGCCTGCCCGTCTCCCAGAGGACGGGTGGCTGGGGGAGCATGGGGGGGGCATGCAGCTGCACATTGAGCCGCGTGGCCCTGCCCCCTCCACCGATTCCCCACCAGGATCAGCCAGCCAGGCACGTCTGAAAATACCCTAGGAGAAGTACCAGAGCTGAAATGGGTACTTAATTTAGTACCAATGGATAATACCCAGACTTTTGAGTACCATGTTGGAGTACTTGATGGGCTACCAGGATACTGACTGGGTACCCAGATATCTGAAAAATCAGTAACTTCCAGTACTGATTTTTTGATTACCGATCCATATATTGGGATGAGAAACTAAATAATCGATACAGAAAACAAGACAAAAAAAATCAGGACCAGAAGCGGACTTTCTGGGACTGGAAATCGACTTTCCAGGACAGAAAATAAAATTAAAAAACAGATGGCTGAATTCTGGGACCCAAAACTGACATTCTAGGACATCATGTATCCGAATTGGGTCACAATTGGGTACCAGTCAGTAAGTGATGTTGTTGGGTTGATTCAGGTACCAGAAATTTGTTGGGTATAACCATTTTTGCAGGTACTAGTTTCAGCTCTATTCATAATGAAGTGATCCAGTCGCTGCCAATGACTTCCAGCTCCCAACAGTCAGAGGTTATGTCCCCCAACCTACAAAGCTAAGAGACATTAATGGACTTCTCCTCCAGGGACGTTCCAAGCCTTTTTAAAATCCAGCTGTGCTACTGCCATTGACTACATCTGACCAGAAGTTCCACATACCCATGATCATTTTTGTTGCCCTTCTCTGTGGCCCATTTCAAATGGGCCGTGGGGGGATGGCCATGTGGCTATTTCCACAGGTTCATACCCACCTCCATCCATGGCGCATCGGGCATTGGAGCCCATTGCTCCCTGTGTGGGTGATGGGTGGAGATGGGTGTAGCACGGGAGCGCGCACGCACCCCCACCCATCCTCCACATGGGCGTCTCCACACAGCAAAACTGCATGAAGATGGGTGGGGGCAACTCATGTGAAAAGGGCCTGTATTTTTCCACTTCTAATACATCTTTTTTTTTTTTTTTTTTTTTTAAATGGGGCGACCAGAATTGCACACAGTATTCAAAGTGTGGTTGCACCATAGATTTATATACTGGCATTAGGATATTTTCTGCTTTATTCACTATTCTTTTACAAATAATTCATAATGTTCTATTTGCCTTTCTGACCACTGCCTCACACCAAGCTGAGATTTTCAATAAATTGTCATGGTGGGGCCGATTCTATGCCCCACGTGCACTATGCACAACCCCTGCGCATGTGTGTGAAAATCGCAAGCATGTCTATTGAGAGCACATTGTGCTGTACAGCGTGGGACCCACTGGGATTGCAGCCAATGAGTAGTGTGTGCCTTAAAAACTCGGGGACTAGGTCAAACACAAAGACTCCACATATTACTTTGGGGTGGGGGTGGGGAATAATCTCCTGATATTAAACAAAGTGTGAGAAAATCCCAGCCATGACTGATTTTTAGCTGGCTCCTTTCCAGTTCCTGGATCTGGTTCATGGATCCATCCTCTACCCTCAAGCATCAAAGGAATGTGCTGAGTGGGAAGGAAGCAGAGATGAAGGAATGGACTACAAGGTGGTTCCATGGCATAGATCCCTTCTTCACCCATCTTCACCAGACCTCTTAAACAGTAGGAGTGAAGTCTGAACTTCACCAGTTCTGATTTTTTATCAGAAACGGGCCAGTTCTCCTGTTCTGTTTGAAAAGCAGAATCAGCAATATTTTTTTTTTTAAAAATAAATCCATTTGTATATGCAAAATGGCCACTGCCCTTACCCCCCCCCCCCCCAATTTTGTAAAAAAAATAATTAAAAGTTTGGTCAGGATTCCTATCAGAATGCATGTTCTGATTGGAATTCTGATTGAAAAATTAATAGCTTTTCCATTTTCACAGAAATGTTCTGTGAAAATGAAACCGCTATTCTGAACCACCTCTATAAGCACTCCCCGCCCCTCCATCCATTCCTATCTGGGCCACAGAACTCATACTGGTTTTCAAAATGCCCCAGGGGACATAAAATATTCCCCAACCCTGTTTTAAACCAATCTTATATTTTAGGAGCCTGACATATCATTTGTGATCTTTAAGCATCTGGCAGCTCTGACATTGCAGAACGCTATTAGTTGCAAAGCTGCACATCACCATCCCAAATGTATCCTGACCTGACTGGGGAAAGGTTTTTACTGTTTCTTGGTATCTTCAGTCATTCATCAGAGAAACAGACTTTAAAAACTTCTGAAAATTATACCCCAAATATAGCTGTATTACATCCATATTTATTTTTTGGTGATATTTAGAAGACTGTGACAATCAAGTAAGTATCATTAAGATAGATTTGCTTCAATGTTTGCATCTGTTTCCATAGCAAATTAAATAAGACAGCAATGAGATTTATCTCATAAAGCTACCCTGATAAATATGAACAGCAGTACCAATGTTTTGTGCAACACTGAGCCACCACTAGAATCATTGGATACATATTCAAATTCATAATTAAAAGGTGTTTTAAAATGAGATGACCCCATGCAAGGACCACCTGTCTCTGTGAGGCCCATCTCATCTGAATGTCATGGGGGCATGGTGTGCACTCCCATCCTCCATGCATCTCCACCCACACACCCATACATGGGGTTTTCAGCAAAAAGTTGGAGTGCCCCATGCGGGAATGGGGTGGGCGGTGCATGGGCAGGGCCATTCGTGTGAAGTGCTCCCATGTGCCTGTGGACACACACATTATGGATCCCCTGCCCACCCATCTCGTCTAAAAACACCCTATATATCACAGACGACATGATGATGACAAGGGTTACTGAAGGTTTAAGCTGAGTTCCTGGGTAATTTCAGATGTTACGGGACCACAGTCAACCACAGTGAATCTCCTGTGGTGGCTCTTTATCCCGTAACATCTATTTGCTAGGGATGTACGAATAGAACCAAGTTCGGATATTCGGTTTGGTTCGAAAATTGAGTTCGGTTCAAAAGTTCAGTTTGGTTGACCGAACTATTTGAGTTCGGTCAAATTCTGAACTTCTGAACCAAGTTCGTGCATTCAAAGCTGGGTATTTTGGTCTTCCAAACTGGTTTAGATTCAATCGAACAGTTCGGTCGAATTAGAGTTCGGTTCGAAAGTTCGGTTCGGTCGACCAAACTATTCAAGTTCGATCCGAACTCTGAACTTCCGAACCGCATTCACACATTCCTACTATTTGCTCCCCGCCAGACGTTCACCACAGCGAACCCCTGGTGGGAAGCAATTTGACCATGATTCTGGACCTCCAGCTGCATGGAGGTCCAGAATCATGGTGGGATTGGGCCCCAACCATGGTTGGATTGGCCACGATCTGGGAGCGGTCGAAGGTAACGTATGTTACCTTCTGCCAGCCCGGATTGTGGTCCCAACCATGGGACAGGATTGGGCGCAGTGGCCAGATTGGCCACTGCGCCCACCCATCTCCCAGAGGGCGGGCATCCAGGGAAGCGGGGCTGTGCAGCCATATGTTGCGCCACACAGCCCTGCCCCGTCCTCAATCCCCTGTAGGAATCAGGCCGGCACGTCTAAAGGACGGCCAGACTGATTCCTGTCTGGGATCCAAAACAGATCCCGGATCGTGGTTCAGCATGGTGGGCCGAAGGGCCCGTCACGTCTGAAATTACCCCTGTTGTAGGGAGCTTTTAAACAAGACAGGGGTGCAGTCAATGCATGGGGAGGGCATGTGGACACTGTGCATGGGGGAGTGCTTCACATGAGCAGCCCCATGCACAGCTACCCTGCCCACCCCATTCTGTACTGGGCACTCCAGCCTTTTGCCAAAAGCCCTGTGCATGAGGGCCCTGGATGTACATGAAGGATGGATGGGTGGAGCGCTCGCCATCCCCACCCCCAGGATTCAGATGAGATGGGCCCTACACAGGGACAGGCGGTCTTTGCATGGGGCTGTCTCATTTAAAAACATCCATTCTTGTTTGTTTGGGTACTCTGGGTAGGAAGACAACTGCTTGAGATTAGGATAGGTCTTAATGTTTTCCACTGATTGGGCATGAGAGGCCACTGGGTGGAGCTAGCTGAAGATGAGCAGGCTCAAAGGAGCAGCCATGTCTCCCTTCCACGTTTTCCACCTGCACAGACTGGGAGCTGCTAGTTCCCTCCCCTTGACAGTTTCACACCTGCCCAGCCTAGGAGCAGCTGGAGGGCAGCAGAAAAGCAGAGAGTGAAAAGCCTTCCCACCTACCCTCTTGTGCTGGTCACTGCAAGCTTCAACTACAGCTAGTGATGTGACTGAAACTGGCAAAGGAGTCTTTTCCCTAAGACATAACTGCTAGTTTTGCCTTCTCTAGAATGCTCCTGTCCTTCCCCCATTTTTGAATGCAGATTGAGCAATAATGGGGTGCATTTAAACTCCTAGTTTGTGTGGAAGAGTCATGTTAAAGGTTCATTTGTCAGTACTTTGTCGGAGTATGGAGGGTTGCGGAAGAGGAGTAGCGTCTCAGCTGATAAGTCTAGCTGCCTTCTGATCCATTGCAATATACAGGGTATGAAGTGGTGCCCATTCTGCCCTCTTATGTTTCACATTAGAAGGCAAAAATAGTAAATTCTGCTCCCGGGTGCCAGTTATTGGGCACCTGCAAAGTCAAGACACTTTTTAATTAAGAAGCCAATTAGCAAGCTGAAGGAGAAATAAACCATACAATCAAATAAGATGGTCAAAAGTCATTAATAGCATCAACCTAACCATTGCTTAATCCTGGGTTTCCCCAGTTCTAAATCAATGTGTCATTTCATTAATAGCGGAAGTGGTGGCCATGCTGTTCAGTGCAAGAGCCTTGGGAGTTACAGTAGCAGATGGTGAATAGATTGGAAAAATGCCAGGGATATAGGCCTTACTCGGCAGCCTAAATTCACAGCACATGACATTAATTCACAGTGCTACTACTCAGGAACCTGCTCCTAGATTTACTGTAATTTCCCTGTCAACCTTTATTCCTCTGCTGCTGCTTCAAACATTTCTTCAGACAGTTAAGTGGGCAATGCATACTGCATATCCTGCCCTACCACAAGCCCCCAGATCTTTAGTTTCCCCCCTAAACACACCGGTGTAAGGGCATAGTTAGGGGGGTCTTAAGGATCTCTGAGAGGTGGATGGCCCCCCATCTACTTCAAAGCACTTTGTCAGCCTCACTGCTAGCTGTGCCTCCCCTTATTTCATGCTCATGTTCTGTCTATAGGGATGAAACGTGATCTTGATTTTGAGAATCCCGGGTTTGAGAATCCCGGTTCTTGACACTTTCTCGGTCGACAATTTTTATCGACTTACCATTTACCGTGATCATCATTTACCGTGATTTACCATGTTCTGCATACCAATTTACCATGTACCGTGTCTGCCTTTCAGCAGACACCGGCCCAGTCGGACCTTTCTACAATCACTGGCCCTGTTGTGCCTTTTAACAGCCACCGGCCCACACTGGGTCTTTCAACAGCCACTGGCCCCTACTGGGCTTTTCAACAGCCATGGGCCCCCGCTGGGCCTTTCAAGGGCATTGGGCCCACGCTGGGCCTTTCAAGAGCCACGGACCCACGCTGGGCCTTTCAAGAACCACGGGCCCACGCTGGGCCTTTAAAGAGCCACAGGCCCCATTGGCCTGACCAGCCCTGTTGGGCCTCGCCCCAGCCCCCGGGCCCTGTTAGGGCTCGCACCGGACCTCTGGACCTACACCAGGCCCTGTTGATTTCAAACCTTGGGGGGGAGGGGGCTCGCACCCGACCCTGTGAGGGGGGGTTCACCCCAGGCCCTGTGGGGACCTACCCTGACACCGAGGCCTGGGGGCCTCACGAGACCCTGTTGGGCCTTTCGGCAGTCCCATCCCTTGGTGGGCCTTAAAACTACCCTCTCAGGCCTTGCTAGGCTTTTTTACTACCTAGGCCCTGTTGGCATAGCCATCTTCTCCCCTGCCCGAGGGGGGGGGGAACGTCAGGACACAAGCCTGTTACCCCTTGGCCGCCCGCTGCCACTGCCCCGCCACTCGCTCCAACTACGGTCTCACTCCTCACACGAGCCACGCAGGCTGACTCAGGCTGCCCACTCATGCTGCACGTCTTCTCCCCTGCTCTGGCCGCACGGAATGCTGTGCCAGAGCAGGGGAATCTAAAATGGGACCCGGGATCTCGCTGGTCTCGCGAGACTCCCGGGCGTGTTTCTGTTTGTCCCCATTGCATCGCAACGGGGGAGGGGGGCCCTCCTTCCTTGATGGCCTGGGCGGCCGAAAAACCGCAGACGTGTCCCCGTCCTTCCCCGCTCAGGGGAGTGGGGGGGGGGCAGCGGCGCCAAACCCCCACCACGGTTAATGCAGAGGGGGGATTATGTAGCAACTGTAAAATAAAAACAAACTCACTGTGTGTAAACTGAGGGTGGGGAACATATTTGAGGCCAGGGGTCACATTGTCGGTCCCCAAATGTACCGAGCGGCCACATGCCAAAATCAATTTTAAAAATTAAAAATTAATTTAAATCAATTAAAATGTATATCAAACAAAACTATTTAAAGCAATTAAAAATCTATAAAAATTCTCATAGAAGCACACAGAATATTCAAACAAGCATTCACACACGGCACTCCCCTTCCCGCTAGTGTCTCCACTTAGTTGCTGCTGCCCGTCTCCCCTGCCTCCCCCCTGACAGAGTTCCACCAGCAGCAGCAGCGCCAGCTCCTGTGGTTGAGTTCTGCAGCTTGGACACAGGGGTGGGGAACCCTGCAGAGGGAGCACGGCAGCTCCTGAGCTGAGTGCTGCCCTGATCCGAGTTGTGCGGAAGTCTCCTCCACCGGCAGTTTGTGATTATTATGCGCGGGCCACAAAGCCCCGCTCGGGCCACAGCAAGGTGGTGTCATGGCTGGGCCTTGCACTCCCAGCCTCAGGGGTTGCCTGGGATGCTTGCTGCCTCCTGCGCCACTGGGGCGTTACTGCAGAAGGTGGTTTCCCTCCCTGCCTTGTCATTCCCTCTTTTCCTTCCAGCTGTGCCCCGTTGCCCCTGATGGGGGGCGTGGACCAGCTGCCCCAGCCTGATTGGATCCTTAGGGTATTTAGGGCTACTGGGCGTTGGGGTGGGTGTGGAGCGTCAGTTCATTCCCCTTGGCTTGTGTTTGGCTCTTGCCCTTCTCTCCTTTTGCTGCTCTTGCTCTGCTGTTTGTTCTTTGTCTGTATTGGTGTTGTGTCCCCTTGTGTTTGTTGTGTGTTATGCCCTTCCGACTCCTCTTATGTGGGTACCTGTCCTGCTTGTTCTTGTATGTTGGGGGGTTTCTTACCTAAGTTCCTTTCCTCCTGTTGATTGTCTGCACATGGTGGATGCTGGTGGTTTCCTGTTTGCCCTCTGTCTGGTTTTGTGTTGAGTGGCTCCCTTTCTCTCGTGAGACCCCCATACTCTGTCTGCCTGTCTGTCTGTTTGCTGGCCTGAAGGACCTGGCCCTTTGGCCACCTTTGTTTTGCTGGGAAATTCCCCCGTTGCCTCTGCCTCTGGCTCCCCTTGCCTCTGGCATCCTTCCGTTGCCTCTTCCTCTGGCTCCCCTTGCCTCTGGCATCCTTCCGTTGCCTCTACCTCTGGCTCCCCTTGCCTCTGGCTCCCTCTGTTGCCTCTGCCTCTGGCTCCCCTCGCCTCTGGCATCCTTCCGTTGCCTCTGCGTCTGGCATAACCCCATTGCCTCGGCCTCTGGCTTCCCCTCAGCCTCTGGCTTCCCCTCGCCGCCTCGGCCTCTGGCTTCCCCTGTGTTGATCCCTTGATCCCTGTCTTCCAGTTCCCAGCCCTGTGTGTTTCTTCCCTGTCCCTTCACCTTGATGATGAGTCGTATGCCTTCCTAGACCAGCTTGGCTGGTACTTATGCGAGTGCTTTATCTCCTGGATATCAGAGAGCGGCTGAGAGGTTCCCTTGCTAATCCTGTGTCTCCCCTTTTGCCTTCCCTCATCTTCCCCTCTGTCCTTTCCCTAGGCTCTGACCCCGGAGCCTGACAGAAAGCTCCGCCTACACTCCTGTCCCCCATTCTTCCCCATCGCTTGCTAGACCCTGGGCTTGATATCCTGTACCATGATCCCAGCTACCACTACTGATGACCCTTTGAGAAAGGCCTCAGTAGTGCCCTTGTCACAGTACACTGCGGGCGGGGTCGTCCATGCCACCAGGGGGGCGGACCTTCGCCCTGGCCTGTCCCTGCCGGAACCCCCCGTGGCCACGATGCCGCTTCCGCCCTCGATGGCAGCACTGGATATACCCCCTCTGCTGCCATGGCTGTCACCAGTTCTGCCGGCAAGGTTGGGGGCACATGCGGGGTTATCAGATGCAAGTGACACGCCCACACCCCTGGATAAAGGCCATTTTGCAGGGAGAGCTGACGGAACTGGAACAGACCCCTGCCATGTGGTCCCACTATAAGCGTGTACTCAATTATGTGGACCAGGTAAACACTAACCCTGTTAAGTCTGCAGATGGAGAGGCTACCCCAGTATCCCTGCCCTCCAATCCACGGGTGTCTTTGGACCAGCTGTGCCGACCTGAGCCGACACCAACTGAGATGATGACATCCTTGAGACTTCCTCCTAAGGCAGCAGCCTTTGCATCATCATCAATTCCCGGGCCAGGTAAGCCCCTGACAGTGGCCCCAGGACCCCGACTCATTCTAGGACCACAGGAGCCAGGGCCCACAGGCCCAGCAATCCTTGTAGCTGGGTGGCAGGCATGACAGAGCCAACCAACTGTTTTCCAGACCGTGCGGGTGTTAGTCCACCGCCCCAAGGTCCAGTCTCTAGTCCTCATTGCTCGAAGCTCGTGGTTGGCCCTAAAGGATGCCTTGGACAGTAGTGGAGATGGCGGGTCGTTAGAGCGATGCTGGACCTCCATGACAAATAGGGATACTTCACCACTACCTGGGGCCTTGCAATCCCTAAGTGGAACGGACAGTCTCATGCCATGTGCCACTGTTACCGTGGTGGAGGTTCCCACCTTGTCTTCCCCAGAATCGGGCCCTATGAGGGCAGAAGGAACAGCTGTGGGTCTGTCAGGACTGGTTAACTCTGTAACCTTGACCCCATCGTTACCCTCGGATACCAACTCTAATATGGCGGGAGGGCTTGAAGGTTCTAGTCCATCACAGACGCACCTGCCCCCAGTGCAGCTGGACCAGGGAGACGGAGTGTCGATAGCCAATGGCCCCATTGTGTTGCAGGAAGGCTACCAACCACCACCAAAGGAACAGGCTGGACTCCTGGACATGGTGTTCGTGAATGTTTCCCTTCCGGTTTTCCCCGTGCCGGAGGGGTTACCCAGGAATGTGGGAAAACCCCCAAAGCCTGATGCAACAACTGCAGGCCGCTCCGGCTTGCCGTTCCCCTCCCTGTCTGCTCCAGGCTGTTCTACTAACTTCTCCATTTTGTCAAGGGAGCTTTCCGAGTTGAGCGACAAGCCTATCAAGCCAACCTTGCTTGGGCATCCCATTGCTGTAAACCTACCTTCCCTCACCTCTGCGAGAACACCTGCAAGGATGCGGAATACCAGCACCCAGGGGAAGATCGCCCACAAAGGACCTGCAATATCATCAGCGTCTCCCCTCCTTACAAAGAAGGGGGCTGGGACCCTTCTGAAGGTACGCTCTAATAGCTGCTCCCCAGCTGTTCCTACAACAAGGCCCCGGTTCCCCCTTATTACACCAGAGGTACCACCACACCTATGTACTGCCAACACTCTGCGTGTGCATGGCACAAAGAGTTCTGGGTTGGGATCTCCTCGGTCAACTCACGGTCTCCATCAGCATGATGCTCACCCCCCAGATCCTGGGGTGGTGTGGACATGGACCTTGTGTTTCCCCTGGACCCCATGCCCCTAAAGTCACCTGTGAAACCCCATCCTCCTTGTTAGGACCTCCTCCATTGGTCCAGCCTGCACCTGGACTTCCTACTCCCCCCACCGGACTGAGTACTGTGTTACACCCATTCCTCCTATAGGGTATATTAATGAACCTCACAAGGCCCTACCTTCCAGTAGCTTACCACCCTCTGGGCTGTGTGCCCCCCTATGGGCCTTATCTCGGACCCTGGCCTTCTCCCATCCTATTTGGGTCCAGACCCTTTCCCTTTTGTTCCCCCCTCGTCCCTTCCCCGGGGTGGCCTGTATTCCCCTAGCTGGCCATGGGGGAGCTTGGAGGGGGGTACTGTCATGGCTGGGCCTTGAACTCCCAGCCTCAGGGGTTGCCTGCGACGCTTGCTGCCTCCTGCGCCACTGGGGCATTACTGTAGAAGGTGGTTTCCCTCCCTGCCTTGTCATTCCCTCTTTTCCTTCCAGCTGTGCCCTGTTGCCCCTGATGGGGGGCGTGGACCAGCTTCCCCAGCCTGATTGGATCCTTAGGGTATTTAGGGCTACTGGGAGGTGGGGCAGGTGTAGAACTTCAGGTCATTCCCCTTGGCTTGGGTTTGGCTCTTGCCCCTTGCTCTTCTCTCCTGTTGCTGTTTGTTCTCTGTCTGGCTGTTTATTCTCTGTCTGTATTGGTGTTGTGTCCCCTTGTGTGTTGTGTGTTATGCCCTTCCCACTCCTCTTGTGTGGGTACCTGTCCTGCTTGTATGTTGGGGGGTTTCTTACCTAAGTTCCTTTCCTCCTGTTGATTGTCTGCACGTGGTGGATGCTGGTGGTTTCCTGTTCGCCCTCTGTCTTGTTTTGTGTTGAGTAGCTCCCTTCCTCTCGTGAGACCCCCATAGTCTGTCTGCCTGTCTCTGTCTGTTTGCTGGGATGAAGGACCTGGCCCTCTGGCCACCTTTATTTTGCTGGGAAATTCCCCTGTTGCCTCTGCCTCTGGCTCCCCTCGGCCTCTGACTTCCCCTCGTTGCCTCGGCCTCTGGCTTCCCCTGTGTTGATCCCTTGATCCCTGTCTTCCAGTTCCCAGCCCTGTGTGTTTCTTCCCTGTCCCTTCACCTCGATGATGAGTCGTATGCCTTCCTAGACCAGCTTGGCTGGTACTTATGCGGAGTGCTTTATCTCCTGGATATCAGAGAGCGGCTGAGAGGTTCCCTTGCTAATCCTGTGTCTCCCCTTTTGCCTTCCCTCATCTTCCCCTCCGTCCTTTCCCTAGGCTCCGACCCCGGAGCCTGACAAGTGGGCAATAGGCTTGGAAGTCGGTGGGCCACGGGAACAAGCCCCGCAGGCTGGAAGCAGCCCACGGGTTGGAGGCTCCCCACCACTAGTGTAAACAGATGGATGGCAGCTCCAGGGGTGCCCACAGATGCCCCCATCATCCCCAAGTTGTCCAATCCATTTGAAGGGCACCCGCCAGATGTGTACCACAGAGCACGCTGAGACTGCTTCTGGGGCAAGATCCTGGAGCATGCTGCGTGGAGTGGGCAGGCCAGACCCAGGGCAATGGCCAATTGTCATGGGGTTGTGGGTGTGAGTGTTGGGTGAGCACCTGCAATTCTAAGATGCAGGGAGCAGGAGCAGACACTGCACTGGTGGCCTGGGGAATCCACCATTCTGTCTGATGTGACCCCAGGCAGAGCTAGTAACTGGTGACTATGGGGGTGGGCCCACTGGAGTAGCTCCGGGCTTTGGTGTGTCTATCTGAAAACACCTACTGCATAGGCAAAGGTGCTCAAACTGGTGTCTGCAGTACATAGCCTTGAGGGCCGTATATGGTTAGCATGCAATTTCATAAGGCCTCGGTGGTGGAGCTGTTGCCAGAGCCACCAGAGTCTCTTGTATAATCATCCCCACTAAGATAGTTGGAAATGAAGTTACTGGTACCTGCTGTGAATATACAGAAGATGACATGAGCCAAGAAGTATGTTTCCTCAGATTGGACAATGCAGCATCTGTGGCACTGGCTGGAGTACTACCTTTTCCATATGTTTGGGGAGTAGGGGTGAAACAGCTCACAACTGGTTGTGAGTGTGTGAGGGGCGGGCATTTGATTTAATGCTGGAATGTGATGGCTTTTAAATTTGGCATTTGATTACATTTGATTTAAGTTGGGTATGCACAGGAATGCGATGGTACTTGATTTTCATGAAATTTAAATGGAATCAAAATTAAATTTGAACCACAGAGTGGGGCATATGCAGTATGTATTATATTTCACTGTTGTGGATGACTAGGATAATTTCAGCTCTCCTGACAAGTACAGCTGAATCAAGTACTGACATGCTAATATTTCCTTCATAAGTTGCCGTGTCATGTTACATACAACTCTATCAACCTCTAACTAGATGATGCTAATTTTTACTTTAAAACATATTTCACAGCATGCCCAGTTTTGCTTGTCAGCTGGTTTGCCATCTTGTAAAGAAAGAAAAAGTGCCGAGTCATTCCCTAAACATTGATTTTTTTGCAGCAACAAAAAACCCAAGTCAACAGGACATTTAAAATTAGTTTGCTGCACAGATATTGCAGTAATTTGTCCCCTCCATGGTCCTTTGCTGAAAAGCCACAAGCATCATAATCTCCAACAGCTAATGATCTAGTTTCCTGCTGTTGACTAGATTGCTTCACAGTTGCAGTACTTGTAAACAAGTACTTGTAAACAAGATTTCTTCTCTCAGCTCTGACCATAGCACTCTTCATGACCTTGGGCAAATCACTTAAATATTCCTGTACCTTATCCACCCCATTAAAAATGAAGTGATAACAATTTTCTAGACTATGAAGACTTAAATGTTCCACAGAGTTTTCACCAGATGGAAAATTCTTAGGCCACTTTTAGACGAGCCGATCACGTGCTCACGTGACATTTGAAAATCCCATGGGCTGGGATTAGATGAGACGTTTCGTGTGTTAAAGCCAGTCATTCATTCTTTTAAAACCATGAACTAAAGGGTATTTAGTTTTCGATTTTAAAAGAACACATGACCGGCTTCAATGCTTGAAATTTCTCGTCTAATCCCGGCCTGTGGGATTTTCAAAAGCCACATAAATGGGTCATGTGACTGTGACCTGCCCATCAAAAAAGTGGCCTTATTGAAGAACTGACTTATTTTTATGCCAAATTGCAATGAATATATATATTGAACAAAAAGGAATCCTCTGAATTAATGCATTTCAGATATACTCTAAATGTGTGTGTGTGTGTGCATGCACATGTGCATATGTGCACAAGCACTGGACTCTGAAAGTTGTAGTCTACCAGGCTCATAATTGAAAATGGATTTGTTTACTGGCAAACTAAACCATGATTCCCTGCACATGGAGGCACATATTTAATGTTGCAAGTGTTGAATGTTGTACATGCATACACAAATAGGTTGCAGGTTTCATTTGGTCATTTTTGATCAACCTAGAGTTTTAATTTCAAACAAACCAATTTCATTTTGAAATGGAAAACTTTAGTTGTCACCTACCTTTTTTAACGAAGAATTTTTTGTTTATTTTTATTTTGGAAAATAATATTTTTATTTTGGTTTATTTTCTTTTGGAAAATGTAGTTTCCATGTAGTTTCCACATAGGAAAAAAACCATAATGTTAATAGTTAACGTTCACCTAACCATATTAATTATGACTAAAATGGTTCAAATTCAACATGATATAGCTGTCTTTATTACTTACTTTCAGGCTTGGGGACTTTTTACACGGATGGAGGTGGGTGGGGATGGTTGTTTTGCCGCAGTGGGTGTAGGTGGGCAACACCCATCTCCACCCATTGTACACCCACCTCCACTCACGGAGCCTCCTCCATTTTCTGGCGGGCTCGATGGGTGGAGATGGGTGTGTGATGGGTGGAGGTGGGTGCCACGCAGAGGCACGCACGCCCCCCCGTCCTACTTGGTGTTCACACAGGCGAACATCGAGGGAACACCCATCCCCGCACCCCCCACTAGACGTATACATGGACATCCCACCTGCACGCCTGCCCGAACACTGAGCTGGGAGGGGGGGGAGGAACTGGGTGTCCGTGTAAAAACAGACTTGGTCTTCAGTCAATGGTGTTCAGGCTTGCAAAGCTTCTTCAAAATCCCTTCCTTTGCAGTGGTCCCTCTGTCCATCGCCTAATGTGCCTCTTCCCCTAAAACTGCCACAGCTATAAACATTTCCAGTTATTACCACTGCCCAACATCTGTGATAATCCAATATGTTTCCACACAGGAGGGAACCCAGGAGCTCCAAACACTGATACACTTATTATTAAGGCTCAGAAAGGACATAGGGCTTTATTGTACTGGTCCCTTTCTTCTATGGATCTGAACACACATTTCCAAAGGGAGCTTAACCAGAGGAAACCCAAACGCACAGCAGTGGCTTCCTGTCTCCTGCATGAAAGTGCAGGGTTTTTTTACAGATTGATTTTTGTCAGTGCTTGGGCACATCAAACAGTGCTATCCCCGACGCCCTTGCAGCACTCTGTGAACCTGTTACTGAATTCGATAACAGGTCTGCATCTGTACAGCCACGATCCACTCAGGCAGGAAGACTAGAACAGGCATGTGAAACCTAGACTGGTTTAAAAATAATTCCATTTCCTACCTTAAATAAAGTTTTCCCACTAATTTTTCTGAAGCTACAGATGTGAAAAGAAAAGTAGTAACCAGGCAACAACCAATTAAAAAAAAAAGAAACTTATCATACACTGATGTTTATGTAATGCAGCATTGTTTCCTGCTTCTCAGCATGGCAGCAGATGGGTACAGTTCATGGCAGGCAAGGCCCTAGTAGGAAGATATGACTTGTAGCTGGAATAATCTGTGTTTACTGTTTAGTCATTTCAGTGGGTTCTCGAATTGCACCTTTGTTTGTATGGCAGCACCCTGTACTAAATATTGTAAGAGCTTTGATCCATTTTGAAGATTGATGTGTTATTCCTTCATATCAACATTATTGATTATATGCTTGGCATCATCAGTGACTGACACTTTAAACCCATTCTTAAATGTCCATGTTTTGCCTCGCTCAGGTGTACTAGCTCTTGCTTATGGAACACAAGTACTCTACAATGACACTGCCAAGTCTGATGTCTAACATTTGCAGAACTGTCCAATAAAGTATGTCACGCAAGAAGGGGTGGGGGAGACAATTTGTGACAAGGGGTATTTTCAGACGTTACGAGATCACGGTCAACCACAGTGAACCACGCTCAATCCCGCGGCGGGGCCAATGTGCCCGGAACATCTGTTCAGCGCGCGCCAGATGTTCACCACGCTCAATACCCACATGGGGTCACTTTCAACCATGCTTCCCGGGCTAGCAGGGGGAATATCCCAGGAAGCGTGGTCAAACAGATCCCCACCGGGAACTAACGAAAAGTAACGTCTGGACGCCAATCCCTGGGTGGAACCAAAGGAACTGAGCCCCAGCCGTGGACAATGCATGAAGCATTGCTGCCGGGCAACCAGCAACAACACAGCCACCGGAGGGAGATTTAAAGCGAAATCAGCCGCAGGCATGCGTGGCGGATGGAGTGAGGAGGGAGGCGGAAGAGAGCGGCGGGCGACAGAGCGACGGTGGAGGAGGAGGAGGTGGCAGGGGCAGCAGTGGAGGGAGCACAGGCAGGGGAGGAGGGGGAGACGGGGGTCGTGCTAACCCTGCAGCCGGTCCGGGAACAACACCCCCAGCAGCAGGCGCCATGCGATGCCCTGGGGACAGCAGCTGCAACGGGGCTGGAGGAGGCACCTAGGAAATGGGTAAGAGCAATGGAGGGGAGGGGGGCATGGGGCATGGGCCGGTGGGGTGCAGAGGGGGCAGGGGCCACCCCAGCCAGCGCTCCAGCTCCCCCCCACCAAGGTGGGAGGGGGTTCGGCCCCAGGTTCCCCAGGCGCCCACCCAACACCCACACCACCTCCCTCCCTTGCCTGCAGGACACGGAACACCCCGGGAACGGCCCAAGGAGACGGAGCCACCAGCTGCCGAAGAGCCCAGCCAGCAGGTGCAGGATTCAGGTGAGGCAGCCGGGGCGGGACGGAGGGCACCCCGGGCTGCAGAGAGGGGGTCACCGTGCAGGCGGAGGGAATGGGGGGGCCCAGGGTCAGGGGGTGGGGGAGGGCCAGGGAGGGATGCCCAGGGGCCTGAGGGGCCCCTGCCCCATCATGGGCAGGGGACAGGGGAAGGCTCGCACTCACCCTCTCGCTCCCACAGGGCAACCATGCCAGCCAGCATCCCCAGGGCCCGTGGCCCCAGCGCAACGCATGCGGGAGTACTGGGCACGGGTCCACAGGCAGAGGGAGGAACAGGCACAGGAGATTGTGCAGAATGCTCTGGAACAGGGGGAGAGGATGATCGAGGCCGTGGCCTGCATGGAGGTAGCCATCGAGCAGTCCCTGGAGAGGGCCGAGGCGAGGGATCAGAAGCTCCAGGCCGACGTGCACCTGGAGTGGCGCTTGGAGTGCAGGGACCACAGCAGGCAGGAGGAGCTTCTCAGGGGCCTGAGGCAGGACATTCAAGCCATGGTGCGGGAACACGCCCTCAAGATGGACAGGTCCCATGACATCGGGACCTCCCTGCTCCTGCACGCTGGCACCATGTGCGCCTATGTGATGGCAGGTGCACCCCCGGGCACCCTGCCTGCCCAGGTCACAGTGCCGGGACCCTCGGAGGCCCCGCCCCCTGCCCAGGCACCCCAGCCACCCCCACCCCCACAGGGGCTGCGCATCCGCGTCCCGGTGCCCCTGGTGCTCCAGAGGGTGCCCCCCCCGGGGGCCACCCAGGGCCCTGGCCACCCTCTCCCCACCACTGCCCGCCCCCCTGCCGGACCAGGAGGAGGCTTAGGACACTGCCCACGGGGATGGCCAAGGAAGCGAGGGGGGATGGGGGGAAGGGGGAGGGTGACATGATGGGGGGCACTGTAGGGACAGGGCAATGCACGGGTGCGGGACCGGGTGATTGTGTGCACATGGGGGCAATAAAGGCAGTTGTCAGTAGGCCAGCTCACGCTCCCATTTGTGGGGGAGCCGGGTGGGGGTCCAGAGTGCAGGGGCATGGCCACAGATCAGCAGGTGGGGGCCCCGGCGGGGGGAATCCATCACACCTGAGCCCCCTGGGCGATATGGCTCGCCAGGGCATGCTGGATCCATTTGGTGTAATGGTACTGCCGGGGGTTCTCTGCATTCACATAGAGGGGCACGGGGCCGGGGGGGGGGGCTCAGGGTATTCCAGGGCCTCCCCCTCGGTTTCGCAGATATTGTGCAGCATGCAGCAGGCACCGATCACCAGGGCCAAGGTCGAGACGGTGTAATCCAGGCACCCAGCTACACTCCTCCAGCGCTGCTTGAGGGCCCCAAAGGCACGCTCCACCACGGTCTGGCTGGAACACAGGCGGGTATTGAATAGGATCTCCGCAGGGGTGCTCGGTACAGGGTACACCTTCATCAACCAGCGGGTGAGGGTGTAGGCGGGGTCCCCCAGGATACAGGGAAGCATTGGGACCACCTCGATCCACCTCATGCCCGCGAAATCCCCCCGGAACATCCGGGCATAGAAGGGGGAGGTGGTCATGATCCTGGCATCGTGACTGCAGCCAAAGTTGCCCGTGTAGATGTCAATGAACCGGCCCCAGTGATCCACCACCCCCTTCAGGTGCAGGGAGTAGTAACCGTGCCGGTTCACGTACTCCAGGGCCTCCCCAGTGGCCAGGTGGAGGAACTCGATGTGGGTGCCGTCCATGCCTTCCATGCAGTTGGGGAAGCCTCCAGCCGCAAAGCCCGCCATCACGGCCCCCTGGTCCACTAGCTGGATCGTTCTGTCCAGGACCACACCCACCACTGCCTCGCACACATCCCGCACGATGCAGGTGACAGTGCTGACCCCCACCCCGAAGTTCTGGGACACCGACCGGCAAGAGTCAGGGGTAGCGAGGGCCCAGACCCCTATGGCCACCCGCTGGACCATGGGGATGGGGTCCCGCATGGAGGTGTGCTCCCGCTCCAGCCAGGGTGTGAGGAGCTCCACTAGGTGGAGCAGGGTGGTCTTGTTCATTCGGAAGTGGGTCCTCCAGTCTTGCTCTTCCCAGTGGGCCATCACCCTCGCCCACCACACCTGTGGGCGGTCTGCGACCCATAGGGACCTGGCTATGGGCATAGCGAGCAGGGCTGCCCTGTGCAGGGTCTCCCTTGCCCAGAGGAGGCACCTGGCAGCACAACGGAGCAGTGCGGGCCGGGTCCGACCCCGGCTCACAGCCTGCCAATCTTCCCCAGAGACTTGCAGTGCCCTGAGTTGCACCTGGGCTCTCCAGAATCCATGGTGGGCCCGGAGGCCCCATGCTGCTGCTTGGGCCTGGGCAACCCGCACCTGGGCGGACAGTTGCACCTCCGCGGTCTGGAAGCACAGCTGCTCGGTGTGGTCGTGGAACCACTCGGCTGCGAGTGCGAGGAACATCCAATAGGCAGCTTCCTGGTCACGCTCCATGGTTGTGGTGCCCACTGGGGGGGGGTGGCGGTGCTTTTATACAGTGCCTGTGAAGGCAGGGATGTCCGGGGGGCGGGCTCCTGCCCGGCCAAGGGCCTCCCCGGGGGGGGGCTGGGGCATGGGTGCGTGCAATTGGGAACACCAGCAGGCGGGGCACCTGGCCTCACTCCTGCACGGGCGTGTGGTTCTGCGTGCTCCCAGGACAGCTGCATTCCATCAGCCTTCTCCACCGCCACCCCGGCCCCCCTCCCCGCACTGTTTGCTACAGGATGGCCTTGAAGGTGCGATTAGCCGGACAGCCGCTCGCTGTTGTGTTGTGCAGCTGTGCCAGGTCCGCACCCCATGCCTCGCTCTGTTGTGCTACAATGTTGTGGTCCGCGGCCGCACTCCCTGTACTCGGGGCCCCCCGGAGCCCCTCCCAGCCCTGGAGGGTGTGTGCGCCCCTAGGGCTCTGTGGTATTCTCCCTGTTGTGCTGGACCATGGCTGGCTGCCCATCCATGGGGCTCCCGCTCCCCAGCCCCCAAGGGGCCCCCCATATCTGGGCCTTCCATGAGACCATGTCTCTGTGTGACCTGTGGCATACCCCTGCTGTGCAGCTGCTCCTGGGCACCCCGGGCAGCCGTGCGGGTGCCTTTGAGAGCCTGATCTCTGGACTCTGTTACTTCGGCTATGAGGTGAGCGCTCGGGATTGCCGGCTGCATACGGAGGCCCTGGGGCTTGTTCATTTCCCTGAGGGGCACATCCCGGACAAACAGTGCTCTCATGTGCCCTGGACCAGGGCAGAGACCGTGTCTGCGCTGGTGGTGTGCAACCTGGACACCTACATGGAGTGCCTTGCTGAGGGTGGCCCTGCCTTGGCCATGTCCTACTTTTCCTGTGTTCACGGGGCGCGTGGGTACCAGCGCACCCGTGGGACGGTGTACCATTGGCTGCTGGAGCTGGGACATCTTCCCTGGCCCCCTTCTGCTGCGTGCTGTGTGCCAGAGACTTCCGCAGTGGAGCTGTCAACCCTGTTTGGGGTGTGGGCCCGTGTGGCTATCCAGCTGGCTCTCACCATGCCTGATCCCTTCGAGGCATACTACCTGATTGCGCACCACATGTCCGTGCAGGGGTACCACCGGGGCTTGCTCCATTGGCCCCATCTGGTTCACCGGGTGGGGCACCCGGGCCCCGGGCCTGCTGTGGCCCCCAGCGGCAGCCTGTGACTCACTGTGCTCCTCCCAGCCCCCCTGGTGTCATGCTCCCGTGTGGACCCCGGTCCAGGGGGGCCCGGTCCCTGCTGGCTGCTCCCACCCTGATGTCTCTGCTGTGGCGTGCACCTGCCTGCTTCGTGGGGTGCTGCTGCCCTCCTGCCCCCCC
>QEPC01009590.1:1494661-1534619 GCA_003113815.1 Sphenodon punctatus
GGGGGGGGGTGGCGGTGCTTTTATACAGTGCCTGTGAAGGCAGGGATGTCCGGGGGGCGGGCTCCTGCCCGGCCAAGGGCCTCCCCGGGGGGGGGCTGGGGCATGGGTGCGTGCAATTGGGAACACCAGCAGGCGGGGCACCTGGCCTCACTCCTGCACGGGCGTGTGGTTCTGCGTGCTCCCAGGACAGCTGCATTCCATCAGCCTTCTCCACCGCCACCCCGGCCCCCCTCCCCGCACTGTTTGCTACAGGATGGCCTTGAAGGTGCGATTAGCCGGACAGCCGCTCGCTGTTGTGTTGTGCAGCTGTGCCAGGTCCGCACCCCATGCCTCGCTCTGTTGTGCTACAATGTTGTGGTCCGCGGCCGCACTCCCTGTACTCGGGGCCCCCCGGAGCCCCTCCCAGCCCTGGAGGGTGTGTGCGCCCCTAGGGCTCTGTGGTATTCTCCCTGTTGTGCTGGACCATGGCTGGCTGCCCATCCATGGGGCTCCCGCTCCCCAGCCCCCAAGGGGCCCCCCATATCTGGGCCTTCCATGAGACCATGTCTCTGTGTGACCTGTGGCATACCCCTGCTGTGCAGCTGCTCCTGGGCACCCCGGGCAGCCGTGCGGGTGCCTTTGAGAGCCTGATCTCTGGACTCTGTTACTTCGGCTATGAGGTGAGCGCTCGGGATTGCCGGCT
Organism: Sphenodon punctatus; assembly: GCA_003113815.1. NCBI lineage: Eukaryota > Metazoa > Chordata > Lepidosauria > Sphenodontia > Sphenodontidae > Sphenodon > Sphenodon punctatus. The sequence continues at coordinate 1,495,344 of QEPC01009590.1, forward strand.
GCATACGGAGGCCCTGGGGCTTGTTCATTTCCCTGAGGGGCACATCCCGGACAAACAGTGCTCTCATGTGCCCTGGACCAGGGCAGAGACCGTGTCTGCGCTGGTGGTGTGCAACCTGGACACCTACATGGAGTGCCTTGCTGAGGGTGGCCCTGCCTTGGCCATGTCCTACTTTTCCTGTGTTCACGGGGCGCGTGGGTACCAGCGCACCCGTGGGACGGTGTACCATTGGCTGCTGGAGCTGGGACATCTTCCCTGGCCCCCTTCTGCTGCGTGCTGTGTGCCAGAGACTTCCGCAGTGGAGCTGTCAACCCTGTTTGGGGTGTGGGCCCGTGTGGCTATCCAGCTGGCTCTCACCATGCCTGATCCCTTCGAGGCATACTACCTGATTGCGCACCACATGTCCGTGCAGGGGTACCACCGGGGCTTGCTCCATTGGCCCCATCTGGTTCACCGGGTGGGGCACCCGGGCCCCGGGCCTGCTGTGGCCCCCAGCGGCAGCCTGTGACTCACTGTGCTCCTCCCAGCCCCCCTGGTGTCATGCTCCCGTGTGGACCCCGGTCCAGGGGGGCCCGGTCCCTGCTGGCTGCTCCCACCCTGATGTCTCTGCTGTGGCGTGCACCTGCCTGCTTCGTGGGGTGCTGCTGCCCTCCTGCCCCCCCTGGTTGCCCTTCCGAGTGTCTGGGTGGCCTCTCCGACCCAGCCATGTCAAGCTGCCTGTCTGCATCTGCGGGCGCTGCCACATGCTGCGCACCCCCCCATCTTGGGTGCTTGTGTGACCTGGTGGTTGGGCCCCCCCGGACTGGGCCATGGTGCTTTCTGGGGGGGGTGTTTTGTGTCGTTGGACCTGGAGCACCTCTCTGCCTGTCCTGGCTGCCCTCCCTCTGCTCCTCTGTGACTGTGGGGCCCACGTTCCTCTCCTGGACCATATCCACTGGGCTGGCTGTGCCTTGTGAGCCCCCATCATGCCTTGGTCCTGGGGTCCTGGCCCCACCCTTTCTGAGACTTCCTGTGTTGCTGTGGGGGCGCCTATGTGGACTGTGGTGCTGTGCGGGTGCGGGGTTGCTGCTGCCTGTGCCCTGCCCTGCCCCTTTGTGGTGCCCCCCGTCTTCCATGTCCCCCCCCTGCTCCCATTGTTCCTTGTGCTTTGTCCGGGCACCCCTGCCCCCCTTCCTGACCTTTCCTTGGGTGGGTGCTCCCGAGTGTGTGTGTGTGTGTGTGCCCGGGCCTGGGCGTGTGGTCATGCTGTGTGTTGCGCTGTGGGACTGCTGCGTGTGTGCGCCTGCTGAGTGCCGTACCTGTCAGCCTCTTCTCCCTCTTCCCCCCTCCCGTCCCGTTTCCCTTGTGTGGGCATTCCCTTGTGTGCCTTTTGGCTTCATTTGCCCTCAGGCTGCCATGTCTGTGTCCCGCCCCTGCCCAGTGTCTTCTGGGAGTTCTGACCATGGCTGGGGATGGGCGTCACATCTGTTGCGCTGCTCCAATCCGTGATGTGTCGGCCCGATTCCCGGTCATGGTCCCGTCCCATCCCATCCCGCCTGTTTGGGGCTTTTCTTGGCCCCGCGGCATGGCTGTTTTATTCACCCCCACCGGGGATCCACTCTGGTGAACCGCCCACCCGTAACGTCTGAGATCACCAAAGGGGAGGAGGGGAATTGGTTGTAATGTGATGTCAGAATCATTTCTTGTTATCATTTTTCAATTATATTTACATGGAGGGCTTTTCTTGGCCAATAGCCTTGACCCCAATGAATTTATCTGAATGATTGAGATATGGACAGGGGCCCTTGTTCAATGCACCTCCATCATGCTGCTTTTTGTGGTGTCATCTGTGCTCCTTGGTGATAAAGTGATTAGGGATTAGCTTTAATTGCTTTTTAAAGACACCCTTGCTTTCAAACAGCTAAGGAGTTAGATGAGCTCTGTGGAGAAGGGGATTAGTTTAATCAGTTCCTTTGTTGTTGCTGTAAAGGGAGAGGCTCTGATTATAAACAATGACTCACTCCTCCCCCTCTTGTTATTTTCTGCTGAAAGGGAGGGGCTGCCTCATCCCAGCAAGCAGCAGCCCTGCCCACTCCTTCCCCACCAAGGAGAGGCAGCTTGAGACACCTGCATCTTGGCTCCATTTCTCTTTGGGTGTTTTTAGTAGGGATGGGCGAACAGAACCGAGTTCGGAAATTTGGATCGGTTCAAAAATTGGGTTCGGTTCGGTTGACTGAACTGGTCGAGTTTGGCCCGAACTCCGAACTTGCGAACCGCATTCACTCAGCCCTACTTTTTAGACAAAGGGTATTTTCAGACGTGATGAGATCACAGTGAACCACGGTCAATACCCACATGGGGCCAAAGTGCCCTGAACGTCTGTTAGGCAGCAGTCAGATGTTCACCACAGTCGACTCCCACATGGGGTCAATTTCAACCACGCTTCCGGGGATCCCCGCCGGACAATCACCGCAAGCGTGGTCAAAGAGATCCCTGGTGGAACCAACAAAAAGTCACATCTGGCCAGCACCCACAGCCTGGAATCCCGCGTGGGATTCCGGGCCGTGGTCAAATTGGGTGGGCGCTGCGGCCACATTGGCCGCGGCATCCGCCCATCTCCCCAGAAGGCGGGCGGCAGGGGAGCGTGGGGGGGCGGGGCCGTGCGGCCACATATTGCACTGCACGGCCCCACCCCCTCCCTGATTCCCCACCGGGATCAGCCGGCATGTCTGTTGGACATGCTGGAGTGAGCCTGGTGGGGAATCATTTGGGTGATTCCGGGATGGGGCGAATGCCACCCAGTCTCATCTGAAATCACCCAAACAGGCTGTCCTGGTGCTGTGCACACCAGCCCACTTTACCCTTGGTTGGCCCCTTCATTTAAAGGCAGCCCACAAGATGTTGCTCTGGGGCAGCCCCACCAACGACACTCTGGAAGGGCAGGTCCACCATATCCGGGACACCGGCCTGAAGCAGAGCAGCCATCCATCTGAAGTGCAGACCCAAGCCGTAGCTTCACTTCCAGTTGGCCATTACCCAGCTGGTACACAACAGAGTTGCAGGCACCACCCTAGAGCATTGAGTAATCCCCTCCAACTCAGGTGTGTGGGGATGGTGCAGGCAGACTGCGGTCAGAAAACCCACGCACTTGGCTTGGCTACATTCTTGATGTAGCCAAGTCAAGTGCATGCACCTGGGAGGACCTCGCATCCTTGTGAATGTTACACTCCTTCATCTCCCCCCCCCCAATCTCTCAGATTGTAAGCCCTAGCGCAGGGACCATGTCTATTCCATTACTTTGTAAAGCGCCAGGTACATTGCTGGCGCTATATAAATGCTGGCTAATAAATATTATTATTAATATTATTATTAATAAATAATAATAATAATGTGCAACATGGTCACCAGACAGTTCTGCACAGGTGCATCAATTTCTAAAATGGCAGTGTAGCCACCATTTTGAAAAAGGGGAGCGAGGCTGCATATATCTAAATGGCTGCTGAGCATTTGTAGACTGGCTGTTCTTTTCCAAAATGGAAGAAAAGGGCATGCATGCACAGAATGGTTCAGTGCACATACACAATGAATTATTTTTTTAAAAAATATATTTTTAAATAGCGTTAAAACCAAACCCCAATGGGTGTGTTGCCACTGTTGTGGTTTAGTATGGATTAGTCCATAATGGCCCATTATAAGCAGTTACATATTAATCAGATATGTATTCATCCAAATTCATATTGCCCACCTCTAGTATTTATTTACTGTTTTTGCAGAGAAGGTGTATGTGGCTGTGTGTTGCTGAGGTACTATAGGGTTGGGGGCAAAAGTAGTGTGTTTATTATTGTGCAGCTTCATCTTGGGAAGTAAGTTTGTATAAATGAACATTGCATAATTTTGCAAAAGAAGAAAAATGCAGATTATAATGCATTGAGTGAGCTTGCATTATATGATTCCCAGGTTTCCGAATTTAGGCTGTAACTGAGCACTGGGAGCAAACTGGAGCAGTTGAAAAGCAGGGAGGACTGAAAGAGAGCTAGGGTAAAAAAACAAGATGGGGACAGATGATCCACCCCACGGAGGGCCACCGCAGCTGCCACAATGTGAGCCAGTGGGGAGGGCAGTTCAAACGAGCAGCCCCTCCAGGAGAATCTGGGTGGAGGAGCTGACATCACGAGTCCCTCCCTCCACACCATGGCTTGGCTGAGGAGCCGTCCACACACGGCAGGACTCCTGGACCCCTGATGTGCATCAGGATCAGGTCCTGAGGAGGAACTACCAAACAGCTGATTGGGAGGCCTGGGAGGCCTGGAAAAGTATGCTCAACCAGCCCACCAAACAGCTGATCAGGGGAGCCCAGAAAAGCATGCTCACTTGACTTGCCAAACAGCTATTCAGGGAGCCCAGAGGAGCATGCTCACCTGACTTGCCAAACAGCTGGTCAGGGGTCCTGAAGGAACGCAATCACCCAGGCTGGGTAGATGCAACAAAGAGCTGATCAGGGATCTTGAGGAACACAATCACCTGGGCCAGATGAGCGTGCCAAACAGCTGATTGGGGGGTCTGGAGGAGCCTGTAAAAACATGGACTTAACTAGCACCAGTCCACAGACGACTGTTTGGAAATAAAGAAAACATAAGCACCATTAGGGATGTGTGAGCAGAACGTAGCTTGGAGTTTCGGACGTTCGGTTCAAAACCCGAGTTTGGGTTCGGTTTGCCTGAACTCGACCGAACATCCGAAAATAGTGCTATCGATACAGATACCAAAATCGAAACAAAAAAAATCAGTATCAGTATCATTTGGCCTTGAAACCACCCCTGGTCTCCACCCTCGGTGCCAGGAAATCTGCTCCTCAGCTATCTAACATTTTTCCCACCCAAAGTCACGTTTTTCCCGCCCCCGAACTCATCCGAACTTTTCTGAACTGTTGGGCCGTTCGGTTTGGATGTTCGGTTCGGTTTTCCGAACAGGCTGAGTTCAGCCTGAACTCCGAACATCCGAACTGCATTTGCACATCCCTAAGCACCATATGCATGCATTGCACATGGTGCATATTTTCATCCTGTGTGCAGTGCTGCATTCTTTTTGCTTGCAAATAATCTAGCAAAATTAACAGAAATCATGTAACTTGCAAAGGTTGCCAGCGACACTCCAAAATATATTAGTTTCTGCACATAACACTAAAAACCAAATGAATGCACTACAAAAAAGAGATGAGTAAATTACTCTGATCCCGAGTGAATGTAAATTACACGCCAAGTGCATGTTTGCAAAATTACTGAAGCATGTACTGTCCATTTCTAATGAATTATAAAGTATAACATGTAAGTGCTTCCACAGTGGAATGCTCATCAGATACTTTAAAAAGAAGCCACACACTGTACTTGAAAATCAAGAGGGCTTTTTGGTCAATTTTTTTGCAGATTGGGATTTTCCTCTTTTCAGTCAGAGCAGAGGTTCCCAAACTATGTGTTACGATCCCAAGTGGGATCAGGATATCTGCAAATGAGATTACAATCCTAATGGATATTTTATATAGTATATGTGCCTTGGTTACCACCTGGGATCACAGGACTGTATTTAAGTGACCCTGAAAAGGTCACTAAGGCAAAATGTTTGGGAACCACCGACTGCAAGAGAAGATCTTACCACTTAAACAATACTATATAGTGGAGACTCTAATCTCGACTCATTTGTAAATTTAAAGCCAACTGTGGATTGTGATTCCTTTGGTGACATGGCACCTGCAGATATGGTTGTGATCTTGACTGACATTTGACATACTTTGTATGGCTTGGTTGCTGCCTGGAGTTGCCCGATTAAATTTAAATCTCAAAATTATGTTGCACAAGCATAAGGTTTGAAATCCACTGATTTAAACCATGTCACTTGCTTAGAAATGCATGGGGTTGTGCATGTCATTTTCGTTATTACAATAACAATAATGAAAATTGTCTTTTGTTTTTGCAATAATGAAAACGACAACTGAAAACAACGATGATGAAAACGGCAACTGAGAATACAAAAACCGACAACCGAGAATACCAGTAATGGTAATGATATAGACATTGATACCAAAAACAATACAAAAAATGATAACAAGAAACAAAAATGACAATGTTGTTATCATTGTCATTACTAATGCTGTGGCAGTTGAATTTTGGAGGTAAAATGTAAAGAGGGGAGGAGGGAGCAGACATCTCGGAGTCTTAACATTGTTGAACTCTTGAACTGTGCCTGTGTTGGGAGGGGTGAGCAGCTCAGTAGTATCTGCTGGATGTATCGCTGGCCAATGAGCAGCACAAGCAAGCCCCAGCATCTCATGGCACTCTGATTGCTCAATGCCTGCTGCCTCCCACAACCAATCAGGGGGGCTCTGGGGGAGGGCACTGCAACCCTTTATAATGGGAGGACCAGGTTTTATCTCTCCATTCTGAGAGAGCTCTACTTGTCAGGTTGCATTTACAGAACGGTGGTGCTTGCACATAAAAAATCCTCTCTAGCCCTCATTGTATTATTTATTTATTTATTTATTTAAGGTATTGCCACCAATACCTTTCCTTCCTCATACCCTACATTTTACCTTCTCCCTTTCCCTGCCTTTCTAACCCCTGTACATTATATAGAGTTAGGTAGTATAGATTAGATATAGATATATATTATAGACATATAGATTAGATTAGAATTCTTATATAGATAACTGATTAGATAATAGTTTTCCTTTCCTCTTTCCCTGTCTCCCTTAGATTTATATAAATATTAGTTATGCACAGGAATCAATAATGATACAGATACCAAAAATAAAGTCTTTCTTGAAATATTACCAATATCAATAATGATAACGAATATTGATGCCGATAACAAAAACAATATAAAAACGATACCAAAAATGATAACGACAATGAAAACAACACTGTCATTAATGATAACAAAAATGACATTTTTAAATAATGAAAATGAAAACGAAAACCAAAAATGATGTGGGAGGCTGGTGCACACCCCTATGTGTTACAGGATCCTTCAGCCAACGCCCTTCACTGCAGCTGTCAGTATTCACACATCACTCTGTCTAAGTCTGAGAATTCAACCACTACGTTTCTGGAGAGAGTACTCTTAAGTGTACAGTTTTCGTTATATACACAAAAGAGATTGAAGAGATATCAAGTGTTCAACTTTTGACCAAAAAAGAAAATGTTTCTCCTGAAAATCTCCAAGAAACATTGAGTGCTTTTAGATGGATGACACCAATGGCTCAGCTCAACCTCACACCCAGGTGTCCATTCATCTAAAAGTGGACTGCCCGATATGCAGGCAGAGCAGGTGCTGCCTGCTCTGCTCCAGCCTCACTTGCGGTACTTTGGTGGTGCTTCATGGAGCTGCCAAAACCAGGAATGGGGCACTGGAAGAAAGTGGAGCGATGTTATGTCTGCATGGTAGATGGCTACGGCAGAAGCTCTGCATTCAGCCAGGGTTTGCCCCAGGCAACACCATAGAGCTGTGGGCGGTAGCCTAGAGCATCGGACAATCAGCATGCAGCTCTCAGGTGTGGGGGAGGAAGGCACCACACAGGCAGATTACAGGCCGTGGCTGCTGCCCGATCCGCATCAATCTGGCACAGGTGAAGCTGCACACAGGGGACATGGGGTTGGTCACCCCGAGAGCAGGTCCGGGAGTAGCTAACCCTGGGTCCATCTAAAGTCAGTCACTCTTCCTTAAGCAGCTCACATATATACTTTCATTTTGTTTCTGCTGCAGTGGAAGGAGTGCACTTCAATGGTAAACATTTTTTGCTAGGCAAAGAAAGTAGTAAGCCATGATCGTTTTCTAAATGCAAACAAAAAATACCTGTGAAAAAGAAAGCCCCATATCAATGTGATCCTCAAGCTGCTGCACGGATTAGATCTTCTCAGACTGTTGTTTGTGACCTCCAGTGGGTTATGCAATTGCATATCGGGGTCATACCATGATTACTATACTTTGCATATCTTTGTTGATATCTGATGTCATGCTATTATATTTAAATGTGAATAGGACATCACACACAAAAATGTTTAGGAACCACAAGGCTAGCCCATTCTAAGTAAATGAGGCTAGCATTAGTGCAACAGCATCAAGATTATGTTGACATATTGTTGTTGTTTTATTTCGTGGGGAGAAGACAACCTTTCATTTCTAAAAAGGTTGCCAAACACCAGAACCATTGGCTATGGACCTTGTTCCACTCTGCAGATGGACAAGTTAGTGATTTGCTCCTTGAGGTATGTTGGGTAATCCCATATGTGTGTGTGTGTGTCAACTGTACATGGGGTGGTCCATAAACCAGGAGGATTTCCAGTCTATCCCCAGCCAAATCAAACCCAAGATGGACACATTTTATATCAGACTAGTTAGGTACCAGATACCCCTGACAAGACACAGTGTCTTTACAGATCACAGCCACTCTGGCCCCCATCCCTGGTGCCAAGCCGAGACTGATTATTAATTATTATTATTATTAGCAAGCATTTATATAGTGCTAGCAATGTACTTTGCACTTTACAAAGTTATGGAATAGACATGGTCCCTGCCCTAGGGCTTGCAATCTGAGAGACGGTGGGAGGGGGGAGTCGAAGGAAGGGGAACAGAGGGAGAGACAAGGAGTGTAACATTCACAAGGATGCGAGGTCCCAGGTGCACGTGCTTGGCTTGGTTACATCCAGAAGTGTGTGTCAGTGCATGTTGTCCCACTTCCTAAGTTCATACTTCTTACAAACTGAGAAACCATTCAGACACTAAAGTGGAAAGGGAGGGAGGAGCAGGAAAAGATTCTCTGCAACATCCCAGACCACAGTGAGAGGTGGAAGGAAGCACATGAAGTGTCTGGGAAGAACACACTTTTCTATACCCTCAGTCCAATGAATCAGCAGTTCTAAAAGCCAATTTAGAGCATTAATACACCAAGGTATCTGGTGTATTTGTCACTCTGTCATTTGTCAGGACAGAGTAGGATAGCAGTCTATTGGGTTTTCAAATTTACTCAAGTAGTTAATCTTATGGCTACATAAAGCCCACAGTGACCAACTAGAGTTTATTCCATAGAATACAAAACAATGATCATGGATACCCAAATGGCTGTGACTTACAAGACACCAATCCTCTGCAGCACATCATCAACACACAGCAGGACAAACCCAATGGAAACACCTCTCTCCTCCTTCTGCTGTGATGCGATGCAATACAATACCTGCTTCCCCCTCTCCTCCAAGGCATGTCAAAGTCTCTGGAGAGAGGGTGGTTGCACTACCCGCAACCTCCGTTCCTAGGAACAAATGCTTTAGATAAGCTAGCTCTGCTTGATACCACAACCTGTAAGAGACAGAGAATCCTTGCAGAGGGCAGGAGGCTAACTCCAGCCATCAGCAGGCTAGGTGGGTATTTTCTCATAAAACAAAAACAGCAACAACTGGGGACTTTGCACCCCAAGGCTCTGCCTTGAATAGCATTCCCCTTTAGACTAGCCTTCGAAGTGATAACTCATGGTTACAAGCTTGTTAGAATTTCACCGTTTCACAAGAACAGTTATGTTAACTACAAAAAGATGCAATTTATTTAAGCAGCTTATTTAAATTTCTAACCTACCCATTCTGTGGGCTCTGGGTGGGATATCAAAGAGGAAATCTCTTTATCATCATTCTAATAAATTAATGCTTGAAAAATGCTCAAACATTTTAAATTTGTTTTTTTTGGAGGGGCGACCAACCTTACCCCCACCATTCAACTTTCAGAACGGGGTGGGGTGGGGTATTTTTTATCTCTAAGGAAACCAAAGGACTGACTAGAAGCTACTGCCCAGGGCAATTGCCCTAACAAAAGCTACCCACATGGAAAAATTCCCACGCCCCCAACAGCAACCTGGGCTTCTCCCGGGGCAATTAGCCCAACAAGAGCTGCAAACACAGGGCAACTCCCACACTCCCCTAACAGCAACCTGTTTGCATCCTGAGGCAATGAGCTCAGCAAAAGCTACTCAGAAGGGGCAACTCCCCCACCCCCCAACAACAGCCTGGATTGCCCCAGGGCAATTAGCCCAGCAAAAGCTGCAAACACGGGGCAACTCCCCCACCCCCCAACAGCAGCCTGGGCTTGCTCCAGGGCAAAAGCTACCCACAAGGGACAACTCCCTCACCCCTTGCCAAAGCAGCCTGGACTTGCCCCGGGGAAATCAGCCCAGCAAAATCTACAAGGGACAACTCCCCCTCACCCCCAAAGTCAGCCTGGCCTTGCCCTGGGGCAAAGGCTACCCACAAGGAGCAACTACCCCACCCCTCAACAGCAGCCTAGACTTGCCCCCGGGCAAATAGTCCAGCAAAAACTGAAAACACGGGGCAACTCCCTCACCTAGGTTTGCCCTGGGGCAATTTACTATGGGGTAATGGTGCAAGGAAGGGAGGGGAGGAGCTACCCTGGAGAAATCACACTACAGCAATATGGCAGAACCTTTTTTTCCCAGTGGTGAAGGACTGATGCTGAACAGAGTACCCGGCTGGTACAATCTTGGACAATACTGGCCCAAATGCTAGAGGTGTGCACCAGGGACCCATGTCTTTATTAGTTTTAATTTTAATTTTTAATTTAAATCTTTCGTTTTCATAAATATTGAAATTTCATTTTTGTTTTTGCTTTCATTTTGATTTCCATTGATGACACATTTTTGGTTGTACGTTTTTTTGGGTTTTTTATATTTGGATGAAAAATGGAGAGACTGTACCTACACTGGAAGGCCTTATGTGTACCAAATTTCAGAAAGATTGGATAAAGGAATCAGGTTTTATAAGCAGTTGAATTATGTTATTTTGCAAAAATCTGCATATACATTCCTAGCTGTAGCTTCCATGTCTTCTATCTAATCAGGGCGGCTGGCGGGTTTTGATGTTGGAGGAGCACTGTGACAGTAAGGCCACGGGTGGACAGGCAGGCCTAGGGGCGGAGCCTAGACTAGGGGTGGAGCCAGGGATACGGTAGGTGGAGTCAGGGCATAAACCAACCAGCAGCAAGGAGTTCCCAGGGTTAACATTGGATGGACATTACATGACTTAATCCAGCAATTTCAGTTAGGCAGGTTATATTCAGCTCCTCTGCCAGGTTTAAAAACAGACAGATCATCCGACTAACCATTACATCTCCATGATTTCAAAACCTCAAGTGAATCACAGGGCATTAAATACTAATCCCCCACTCACCCTCTGCTGCATGTGTGTTGGGGGGGGGGGGGATTAGTATTTAACACTCCACATCATCAAGTGAACAAAACCCATATAAAACCCACAAAAAACCACACATAAACAAAAACAAACCATTCCAACAAGTCCCCAAACCATTCCAACAAGCCCCCAAAGGCATCCCCGACAGCCAAACACCTGTGCAAGCACACAGGCCATTTTTTAAAACAAAAATTGGCCAGTTTCAGGGATGCATTGCCACCAATTCAGACACATCCATACCAGCATCCCTAGTAGCTTCACCAACAAACTGCCTGTTCAAGAACACAGACCCCTTTTTAAAAAAACAGTTTGGGCCCTTTCGGGGCTGCATTCCCACCAAAGCAGGTTCCGAGTCCAACCAGCATCATCCCCAACAGCCCCACCTTATCCCCGGCAGCCAAATGCCTGTCCACACAAACTACTTTCCAGCAGCAGCAGGAAGCAGCAGTGAAACAGTGAAGGGATCATTTAAAAAAAAGAGTAGCCACGACCAGTGGAACCACAAATTTGCAACGTGGTCTCCCTACTCATGCTGGGAGAGAAGGAAAGCAGCAATGCATTCATTGATGCATTGCTACTGCTTTCCTTCACCCCTCCCAAGCATGAGTAGAGAGGCCATTTTACGCACAGAGCAACACCCTCCCCCCCAAAAAATCCCCGCAGTCTGTCTGTCCCCACAACACCCTACCACTCCCAAATCCCCCCCATTCCCCAGTCTCAGACACCCTCCCCCCTTCCATCCCAGGCCCCCAGCCTGGGGAGACGAGACACTGGGGAAGGGGGAGTGAGTAAATGTGGGGGGGACTTGGGGAGCAGAGGCCGGGGAATGGGGGGAGGGTGGGTGTGCACCCTCCCCCCATTCCCCAGTCTCACACACCATCCCCCCCTTCCATCCCAGGCCCCCAGCCTCTGCTCCCCGAGTCCCCCCCCCAACCTATTTAATCACAGTTGCAGACAGGACTCCGGAGTCAGACTGGAGGTAGACAGGCACCAGGCAGGTCAGGGTTCAGTGGAGGCGCTTGAGGTGTGATGAGCTGTGGCGCGCATGCTCAACAGTTCAAGCATGCACACTGCAGCACATCTCACCGCCAAGCATCTCCACTGAACACACAGGTGAGGCTTTGCATTGAGCCCATAGGGATCCACGAGGGGGAAATTTGATTTCCCAGCAGCGGCATGTAGACTAAACGCTGAGCTGCCCGGCTCGCGTTCAGTTCAAGTTTGTCCCTTCTGGAACTCCAGACTCTGGAGTCCCAGAAGGGAGTCAGACCCAGACAGAGGCTAGCGCTCACTTACTGAGCGCTCTGTCTCTGCTGGCAGCTAAAATTGATATTGGAGCACCGCGCTGCTCTGACTGCAGCAGTCAGAGCAGCATGGTGCTCTGATGTCAATTTCAACCACCCGGCAGAGACAGAGCGCTCAGTCGACGGGCGGGGGGGGGAGGGGGGGAGAGTGAGGACTGCCACTGTATCTAATGTAGATGAAACTTGGCAAAATTATACCCCTCCCCATGTAAACTATATCTATACCAACATTTAGAAAGATTGGGTAAACGGTCCCGGTAGTATAAGCAATTCACTTATAAATATATTTCTGACTAACATCTTTGTAGCACATGCAGTGTACATGAAATTTGACAAGGATGTATCTCACACCTTCAGGATCATCTCTGCCAAATATCGGAATGATGTGATAAAGGGCCCCAATTTTATAAGCCTGCACAGCATATGCAGAGAATGAGCCTATGCCAAGGATTCTCTTACATGTCACTGTGGTATAAGATCGGTTTGTGATGCCAATTGGCCAGCAGAAATGTCAACCAAATATCCTCATTCTGTGCTGTGACCATCCCAACATCTCTCCCCCACTTGTTACTGGGAATTCAGAAGCATCTGTTTCGGAAAGAGCCAATAGAGATTCGCTTATCATCACAATCACATCCTGTAATGCAAGAGGACATAACTGGCCAGCCTGGATGTGTAAATTATGTTTCCTGATTGCTGGGATGCTATCCTCAAACTCCCAGTTATGTCGCTTCTATGCCCGCCTCAAAACCATCACCAATTGGTCCTGCAAAGCTGCACGCATGCAGTAATTGGCCATTGAACATGCTTGCCAATATGTTGGGTTGCTTCCTATCCTCCATCCCCCTGCCATGCCAGGTGCCTGTCTCTGACTGGCACTGCATGTGCTGCTATTTATCTCAATAATGGTCTTCAAGGAGACAACTTCAATTGTTTATAAAATATGGGCCCTTTTAAAAAATTGACATCTCTGCCAAACTACATGACAGGTATGGTGTGGGATACATTCCTGCCAAATTTCTTGTAAACAGGATGAAATATAAAAAAAATGTTATAGTCAGAAATGCATTTTAAAGTTAATGGCTTATAATATCAGGACCCTTTATCCAACCTTTCTGAAATTTGGCAGGATTCGTTATCTTGGGTAGGGACATAATGTTCCCAGGTTTCATGTAAATTGAATGTAAGATAAAGAATTTGTCACCAGGAGTGTATGCAGCTTTCTTAAAATCACAACATGAAATTGCTTATAAAATCGGTTGCCTTTATCCAGTCTTTGGTACACATAGTGCCCTCCATTGGGAGTATAATCTCCTCAAGTTCCATCAGAATTGAACAAAAAGTTGCAGCCAAAATATGTTTTAAATGTTTTCCCATTATTTCAAGAACAAAATTTTTCAGTTTTCATGATTTATCATTTTTGTTATTACAATAACATTTTTTTTTCATTTTTATCATAACAAAAATGAATTGCACACCCTTACAAAATGCTTCATCCAGTCAGGTCTTCATAATACATATGAGGTTGGCGGCCTCATCCTGAATCAAATCATAGATGATACAAGTTTTATTTGCCAATGACCTCGCATTAAGCAGCATCAATGTTAGATCATCATGGGACCTACTGGCCATAGGCCCAAATATCCTGAGACAGGGGGTGGGACGGGAATGGAATAAGTTGTTCCCTAGTATGTTGTTCCTCAAATTCTCTTGGCCTGTCCTATGATTATTACACTTTCTTTGCTAATGTCGGTGGTCATTCCTACTTACCTCATTTAGAATACTTTCTTATTTTTTGAAGGACAGTTTTTTTTTTGGCTCCGATAGCCTCCTTAATATTACCATTTAGCCATGAAGAAATCTGTTTCGGCGTCCTCCCCATTTTTTTAAAAAATTAAGATTTTCCCCTTCATCACCTCAATTTTTCCAAAGTGCTGGTTATGCTGCTGCCACGATTTTGGAAAAGGGTGCACATGGGCAGAATGGTGCAGCAGCCATTTGAAATGGATCCAAACAAACAGGACAAGACTGGGCTTCCAATAACTCCCAAATGATTTTGCAGATAAAATGGCAGGTCAGAAGTCATGGTGAATACAAGCAATTTTGTCTACAATTAGTTAATAAAAATGTCATAGCTGGAATTAGAGGACTCCATTTTTGGAGTCGGGCAGACTGGATTAGCCAGACCCCTCACCACCCAGAACAGCTACACCAGATGAGACGTTGCAGATGCTATGATGGCAGCAGAGAAAGCTTTCTTCTCTGCTATCACAGCCACAGCATAGTCCTTTTAAAATGGCCTATGCTAAAATCAGTCAGCTACAGTGCAGGTTGAGCGCCACCTGCACTCTAACCACCTACCCTCCCACTTCAGCCACCTCAGCTCCTCCATATACCAGAGGGGCCTGTACTGCTGCAGCAGTGGAAATGGACACCTGGGTACAACTGTGTTGATGGCCATGGTTAAGATGTCATTTCACAAGCAGAGCGGATCGACGGTGTAGCAGCTAATGCTAGTCGGTAAATCCCCCAGAGATTTCTGGAAACCAATTGGACCCATTAGCCTGCACGGACAGACCAACCTAACTGTCAGTCACCACAGTCGCTTCTCGATGCGGCGGTCACCCCAGAAGCGAGGGAGACCTGCCCCCCCCCTTACCCGCAGCAACAGCCCGACACCACCTCCAACAAAGCCGCCCCCATCCGGAGGCCTGGAGGGCAAAAGGAATATAGCAGATGGGCCCCGGGGCCTCCCAGGATGCCGCGGAGCCCCACCACCCGTTGCGGTGTCCTGCACGCCTCCAGGCACGCACGGGGAGTGGAGCCAGCACTATAATTGCTGGCGCTGAGAGATCAGTAGCACCGGTGAACAGAGCTACAAACCCTGGAGAGACTGGCCCCTCTGAACTAAGTGTTTGATACTGACTGCCTTCCTTGATTTGAACTGTAATGTGCATTGTTGTCCCCTAGTCCTTACCCCTTCCTGAACCCTGTCTTGTCGTATGTGTGAGAGTTCCCAGGTGTGCTTGTTTGGACTCCCTGTCCCCCTTGATTCCTGCTGGTGAGTGGGTGATTGAGGAGCCTGCGGGCTCGTGTGGGTGGTTTCCCTCCTCCTTCCTGGGGCCATCCCTGCCTTCCCCCAGAGTGTGCAAGCCCCATGACCCGCTCCTTCAGTACCCTGGTCCCCTTCCCTGTGGATCCTGCACCCCCCTCACGAACCTTCCTCACCTTTTCCCTACCATGTGAGACTAGAACAAGTGGGTTCCTTCCCCCGCCATACAGCTCTGTGTCCTATGATGCTAGGGGTCCACGTTCAGAGTGCGTGAGCACACGGACAGACCCACATACTATCCTGATGGGCTTATTTCCTCCGCAACACGAAAGCAGAGTTGCCTGGTGTGTTAGAGGCATGAATGGGTGGCGTTTGTCCCCCTTCCTACCCCTCCCTACTGACACTAACTGATCCACCACCCCGACGAGGGCACAGAAGGGCCGGGAACTGGGCTTTCAGAAGGTAATGGTCTGACCACAACAATGGTGCTATAACACCCCCAATAATAAACCCCCCTGTATCAAGGCTGGTGCAAACCATCAAATCCAATGTGTGTCCCGCCTTAGGCCAGATATTACGGCCCTGACCCCCCAAGCTCCCTCGCCGCCCGCCCTCTGGGGAGACGGGCAGGCGCCGCGGCCAATGCAGCCGCAGCGCCTGCCCAGAATCATTGACCATGGCCCAGAATCCCACTGCCGATTCCGGGCCGTGGTAGCTGTCCACACGGGCCAGACCCCTTCATCATGACAGGTAATCGCATTCACCACGCGATCGGGGCCAGCCCCTCCAATCGCATGGTGAATGTGATTCCCCGCCGTGATTCACGGGGGTGAACATCTGGGGGGGAACTTCCGTTCCCCCCATCAGACGTTACGGTCCCTTGCTCACCATGTGGGTATTCAGTGTGGTTGAGTGTGGGATGGTAACGTCTGAAAATACCCAATAAGTCTGGGTAGCTTCAACACCACCAACTGTGTGTTCAATACTCAATGTCAAGGAGCCCCGACTAGACCAAATGTTTTTTCTGTATAGGAGGAACTGCATAAGTTAGACAACCAATAAAGAGGTCCATACTTCATTTTGGCTATTAATTTTACACACATTTAGATCAGTTCCTGGGGGCCTACTTCAATCAGATTTTTTGTCCTTTGTACAGCATTATAAATAGGTTTCTAGCCATTATGATGACAAATAAGAACTGTTCTTTAAGGCACTTGCATCAGCAAGAAGTGCTGCGAGGACTGGAACCAAATCTTCTACAGAAGCTATACTGATCCACTAGCACAACAAATAATCTATGAATGTTAGTCTCCCAATTCTGGAATTTTAAACATCATGCTTACCAAAGCATCTATGTGCTTTTTAAAAAGTAAATGACTAGCATGTTTAAGGAAGTTGACAAGATCTCAAAGAGAGTGTGACCTTTAAACTAGATCTTTTTAAAAAATATGCATTTCTCTCATTTGCAATAATTTGTGGGTTCTTATGAATCCAGTTTCAGGAAGCAAGCTGTTGTGTGCCTGAGCAAAAGTTAAAATTCAACAGCCATTACTGCGGGCAGTCTTTGTATTAAGGTGAAATAATATGACTTATAGTCTTAGGGGACAATTCAGCAGCCTGTTTGCACTGACCCCGATGTGTGGTACACTACACAGCCAGAACATATGTGCTCAGACATGTACCTGGTGTACTACTCACAGCCAGACACGTGTGGCAAAAGTGCAGCCCCAGCCTATGCAACCTGCTCCATGTAGCTGTGCTACATGCAGGGCACCACATGCGCATTTGAGTGTGCGCATTCTGGCTGTGCACCACGTGTTGGGGTCAGCGTAAGCAGGCCACTGGATTGTCCCCTAAGAATACAAGTCATATTATTTCACCTTAATACAAAGACTTCTGGCAGTAATGGCTGTTGAATGAATGAATGAATGAATAAACCTTAATGTTTAGCTACAGCCATAACATACAGAAATAAACACAATACAAACCAAACCAAAAACAAAACAGAGAACAGAAGTATCAAGATACTGTAATAAAAAGTTCAACAATCCCGAGGGTCCTTATAAGATCTCTTACTGAAAAAAGGCAAAATCAGATCTTACAGGACTATTTAGCTTGGAGAATATTATATAAAAAGAATGCCACCCTCCCAGATAATACTTCCTCCTGCCCAGCAAGGCAAACTCACCAAGTGGCTGGCTTGCAAATAGTAATAAAAGGGGCCAACCATTTGACCCGAAGATCATGCCACCTAGAACAGTGAAGCAAAACATGCTCAAGGGAACCAGCTGAACCATGCGCCATACCAGCACACTCGCATATGCACAACGAGGGATGCAACCTCAGGAACCGTCCCTCAGTGGTAGCCGTATGGAATATGTTCATCCGTGCTAGCGTTAAGCATCTACGGACCTGGTGGGGCAACTGAAACTGAAGAGAGGGAGGAGGTAACTGCCGGCCATCATATAAGTCCAGGAAGTCTACCAGGGAGTTCTTGCCCCGAAGGAGGACCAATTCCTCCTGAAAGCTAATATCCTGGATTCTCTGTCTTATTATTTTCTTACGAGCAAGATATCTACATGAGGCTAAATTAGCTGGGGAGAGACCAATACTGGCATGTTTTTCCTGAACCTGCATTACCCAGGAATTGTGGGAGTCATCCATAAAGGCCCACTGTGCCAAAGGGGCAGCCTTGCCATATTGTAGCTTAAGCCAGTAGCCCAAAGTTATTAACCAAATCTGGGTCTCCAGGGGGGGAATCCCACACTCCAAACGGACTGCACAGGAAGTATCATGATTAGGGAGGTCCAGGATAGACTTAAGAAATTTGGTTTCGATACGTTCCAGGCTCACACTTTTCCCCAGGGCCCAAAATTGGGCCCCGTATAATAACTGGGAGAAGCATTTAGCCTTGTATACTTTTAGGGCCAGGAAAATAAAATACCCACCATTTGACCTGAAATATCGACAAAGTACCTTCCCCAAGCTAGATGGCCTGTCTAGATACAGCATTACCATAGGTCACCCAGAAACCATTGGCCTGGAAGATTAAACCCAGATACTTATAGGAAGTGACTTGCTCAAGCTCATGGCCCCCTAGGGACCACTTGTGGATCTTCCGCTTGGTTGAAAAAAACATGATCTTCATTTTCCCATAGTTCACCTCCAAGAAATTCTGGGTACAATAATTATATAAAGCCAACAGTTGCCTATTGATGCCAACACAGGACCTAGCTAACAGAATGGCATCATCTGCATAAAGCAGTACTGCCACATCCGTTATCCCGAGCCGGGGTGTGTGTGGAGGGGTGATTGTCAGGATTAGAGACAGCAGGGATCAGGTCATTCAAATAAATATTGAAAAGCATCGGGGCAAGCACGCACCCCTGCTTGACCCCACAATTTGTTGGAATAGTTCCCGACAGTAAACCATCCCAATCCAACCTAACCTGGAGTGAGGTGTTCACATACAACCTCCAGATAAAACCTAACAATCTGGGATCAATTTGAGTTAAGGATAGTTTCTCCCAAAGCCTGTTTCTGGACACTAAATCAAACGCTGTACGCAAATAATCAAATGTAGCGTAGAGTCCAGTAGTACGCATATACTTCCTAACTAGATGCTGGAGGACAAAACAGTGATCAAGGGTGGAACGACCTGCCCTAAACCCATTTTTTCTTTTCTCTTAAATATGCTACCTTGTCTAACCAACCCTCAAGCTTCTTCAGCAGGAATCAGGCATATAGCTTTCCAGCCACGCTAAGTAGGCTAATCGGCCTATAGTTCTTAGCTTCCTCGGGAGGACCCTTTTTGTAAATGGGGACAATCTCGGCTTGGACCCACGGCACTGGAATCTCCCCACTTTGATTGATACCAGTGAAAAGCAGGGCCAACACCGTTGCCCACCAGCTTTTATTGCCCCTAAACAGTTCCGGTGGAAGACCATCAGGCCAAGATGTCTGTCCCCTTCTCAATCCATCTATTAAGTCCTCAGTCTTACTAGGAGTAACCTCAGCCCAGGCAGGATGGGAATTCAGGCTAATAAAGGACACCGGAGGTGCAGGGTCCAATGTATACAGGGTGCTGAAATAAACCCTCCATTGGTCTGGGAGACCCCTGGAAGAAAAGCCTCATTTTGCCTTCCCACAATCATGCAACAACCGCCAGAAATTTCTGGAGTAATGGCTGTTGTTATTTTTTTAAACATCAGAACTGGGTGAAGTATCTGTAACTCGGTATCCTGTCTATGAAAGTGGCCAGGACTGGATGCTTCAAAGGAAGTGTACAAAAGCACAGATTATTTTAAATTATTGTGCCAACAATGTATCTGGCATTGAACAGTTATTATAGACTGGTCCCTGCCCCAGGGGGCTTACAATTTATTTATTTATTTATTTATTTAAACTTATACCCACCCTTTCCAAAAGACTCAGGGCAGCTTACAACAATAAAAACATAATAAAATAAAAAACATTAAAATGCAGTACAAAACCCCTACCCTCATACCAAGACTACCCACTCCAACTCCAGCCTCCCTAAACTTCCTACCCAGTCCCTATCCCCACCCTGGCCCACCAAATGCCTTTATGAACCAGACTAACAGGCAGTACCTACAGGGAGAAACTCCCAGCTGATCACAGGAGCTGCAGAGGAACATGGAAGGACATTCCTTCAGATATGTGCGGTCCAGACAGTTTAGTGCTTTAAAGTTCAAAACCAGCACATTGAATTGTGCCCGGAAACCTATAGGCAGCCAGTGCAGACTTCGGAGTACCAGTGTAATGTGCTCCTAGTGACTCGTCCCCTCAAAGAGGTGAGCTACTGTATTCTGCACCAGCTGCAGCTTCTGAACAGTCATCAAGTGCAGCCCCATGTAGAGTGCATTGCAGTAATCCAGTCTTAAAGCATGGATTACAGTGGTCAGATCCAAGTTGGAGGTGAAAGGCTGCATCCTCTTCACTGGATGGAGCTTGTGCACTCCTGGCCCTAGCTGCAACCTGACAATCCAGGCACAGCAAGGGGTCTAGAAGTACTCCAAGGCTGTGAACCTGATTGACCAGAGGGGGACGAACTCCATCAACAACAGGGGTCCCAATTCCCTCCAGGTCACAAAGCTGGCCAACTATCACCACATCAGTTGTATATGGATTCAGTTTCAATCAGCTCATCCTCATCATGTGCCCCAACAGCAGCCAGGCATCGGGTAAGCACCGAGACTGCAGGGCCTTGGTCAGAAGAAAAGGAGAGGTAGAGTCGAGTGTCATCAGCATATTGATGGCACTTCACCCCAAGCCTCCAAATGACCTTGCCCAGCAGCCTCATATACACATTGAACAGGAGAGGAAACAGAATGGAACTCTGCAGGACCCCACAGGGGAGGTCCTGAGAGGATGATGAGTAATCACCCATCACTACCCTCTGCAACCTCCCTGACAGGAAGGAGTGGAACCACTCAAGACTAATTGCGGATACGTGCACCGCTTCCAGATCCCACCATCGTGTCAACACCACATCATGATCAACTGTATCAAATGTCACCAAAAGATCTAACAAGACCAATAGGGTAGTTACAGGGGAGAAAGGAACCTTCAATTATATGACAGCAGAAGGAGCATTAGTGAGCAGCCTGTGGGGTTGAGGATCTATGGAAAGCCTGACGGAAGAGAGGTTTTTTAAAGGAAATTTTTAAGGTGGGGGTAAGACGCAGAGAAAACCATTCCAGCCCATATCATTTTTGTAACCCTTCTATATACCTTTTCCAGTTATACTATACTGTTTTTACAGACAGGACCCAACATACTGAAGATGCGGATGACCTATGGGCTTAAATTAGCATTATGGTAATTTCTACTCCTTAAATGCAGTGCAGCATGTCAGAGCTTTGTGAGAATTGCGTTTGCTTCTGACATTCTTACCACAAAAATCCAGATTCAGAAAGGTACATATAGATGACCCTTGAGGTACCTTCCAGCCTTGTGACTCTATGGGCGTCTTTAGACATAGCAAAGATTGGGTGTGCTAAGATTGGGTGATGAGCAAAACACTGATTTGCCCCAAAATGGGCTGTGTATCAGTGCCACATGGTGAACACAGGGCCAAGCCGGTGTTCATATCATGGTCAAAACACACAGACACCCATTGACGTTATGTCTAAAGACACCCTATAACTCTATATAGACTAGTGCATAACTTTGAACACCATTCTTTTCTAGTGCCCAAAATGGTACCTCTGCTAAAGAAACTTGCTAAACTAGGCCAAGAGTCAGGACTCTCCTGAAAGCAAGTCCATTCTTTTATAAAAGAAAAATGTTTGTGGCTGTGGTGAAAAGGGACCACCAAGTTTGTGAATCTCTCTGTCTTGTGTATGTGTGTAGATTTGGGGGAGGGAGGATTGCTTCGGAGTTGTCTTTTACATCTAAAAGCAAGCCCAGCATGATCTTTTTAATTTATGACCCCAGGGATGTACTCCAAAGTTGTGAACTTGAGATCACTATCAATACTTTGTTTCTGCAAACTGAAAGGAAGAAAGCTATAGCATTTCTACAGAAAGTCAGGGTTGTGCATATTTTCTGCACAAAACTCCACCACTCGTCTCAGTCATCACAACACTCACTTTGTCTCCTTCACCATTCATCTGGATTTCTCCCAAGTACAAACTGCCAGATATGCAAAATTGCTTGGTGGCTCTGCAAGGTGGCCAATGGGGACCAATTAAAATCCCAAGTAATTTAAGATGTCAGCTGGAATGGAGGTTGATCGACTCTGCTTTTGAGGTGTGAAAGTGTAATGAATCTGTACTGGTAAAAAAGTCTCTCTCTCTCTCTCTCACACACACACACACACACACACACACACACACACACACAGTTGTTTAGTCCCCAAGCCATTAAGTTATACACCACTTATGATAAAGAGAATGGAGATCCCCTACCTTCAGCAACTTGCCCCTGCCTTTGTCATCCCTCTTCTTGTCCATTCTAGATTGTAAGCCCAATCAGAACCTGTTCAGAACTAGGTACATTGCTGGCACTAAAAATAATATCAACAGTGGGGCTGGTTCCAAACACTACAGACGAGTGCACACCTACAACCTGTACTTATCGCATGCACACCCCTGTTATCGGGACTGTGGCATGCACCCAAACCACACGGAAATCACGCAGAAGCCATTGCGTGCAAGTTCTGGATCATGCCCCAAACAACAGGTCCCTTAGAATTGCTGGCCATTTTTAAATGGACTACCAGCGTGGGTGTGTCCATGTGTGGCAGGTGGAGTACCGCTGCAGGGGCTTTGGGTGAGGGAAGGGCGCAGATGGGCACACACCCACCTCCACCCATTTACACACATGGAGAAACCTGCCTTTTTGCTGGTCGCTCTGTGCATGGGGGATGCGTGGGTCATGGGAGCATGCACTCACACACCTCCAGTTTCAAATGGGACACTCCCCCATGTGTCTACTGAGTGGAAATGTGTCATTTAAAAAACAGCCACTGTGTGTGTGTGTCCATTACAGAGTTAGCAAACTGAGAATACATGTGCATATTATCTACTCTCCAGAAGTACAATACTTCCCTGTGCTGACAGACAATCCTAACAAAGCTATGTTTATCACATAAACACCAGGAAAGGGGAAAGGGAAGAAGCAGCTTCCACATCATGTAATGGTCTCTGAAGGGAACTGGCCAGAAAGAGATTCTATAGAAAAATCCTACAAAGCTCATTTCTTTTCTTTTTTTGCTCATTCTCTTTTTCTAGACATATTCCTTTTGTGTGGTGACACTTGTGAGGCATGTATAGGAGGTGATAGTTGGTACAATCTGAAGCAGTCATTTTGGTTTAATTATTGGTGCTGTAAAAGCAGTTAAAACCTTAGCTTTTCTGATTGGGGATGGAGCCACCCAGGGGACTGACAGGAATTAACTTTTGTTTTGCAATGCTGTGGTCCTTTACCATGGGGTGAAATTAGCCCCACAATAGATTACAGGCAGATTATAGACAGCTCTATTTGCGATTCTATAGTATTGCTATGCTGTTGTAATATCTCCAGATATTATTATTCCTACTTCAAGTTGAGAACCACAGATCATGACCAAACCAGCACCACCAAAAAAAGCTTTCATTTCATTAATAGAATTTGTGAAGTGGCATTATATTTTGGGATGCAGCTAACTTCTGTACCGACTTGCACACTACTAGCATTTAACATGGACACCGTTTCCCCCTTGGCACCTCCAAGAAAAGAGGAAGAAAGCAGTTCCTGTAAGAAAGCAGTTCTGCACAGCCCTCGTGCAGGAGCACAAGAAGGAGACTGCTTGTTAGAGGAGACCACTAACTGGATTGGGAAAATGTCAGTTGATGACACTAAGATTCAAAGAAATGGCCAACGTGCTACCTGGAATGAGTTTAGCACGCGCGGCAAACCAACCATCTCTTCCCGCACATCCTCCACATGGGCAAAACAGTAAGACTAAATTCTCTTTCATTTCCAGGTAAACATAGTTAAGTAGAAAATGCAATGTTAGGAAGAATCCTGAACTGGCTAGCAGATTTGTTTTTTTAATCAGACATTTTATCAATAACTTCAACAATTAAACAATAAATGTCAGGTGAAAAAAATATTGCATTGTTGCCTCATTTGGGCTTTTGCATGGATGGCACCCATGGCTCTGATTCACCTTACACCGTATAAAGGTGGACCACCAGAAGTACAGATGGAGCAGAAGCGGGACAAGCACTGCCTGCTTTGTTCCAGTCCTGCTAGTTGTGCTCCCAGAGCACCACCAGTGAAGCGGGATACCCACACTTGGGGCACCAGTCAGAGGCAGAGCTGCTGTCTGTCTACTCGGCAGATGGTTGCTGCAGCTTCGCTCCTGGCTTGGGGTTGCCTGTAACGCCATAGAGCTGAGGGTGGCAGTCTAGAGCATCAGGCAAGGAGGAGGAGGGGATGACACATGGGTGAATTGCAGGCTGTGGCAGCTGCTGCTGGGTTCATTTAAAACAAATCTAGGTATGACTGCAAGCAGACCGACATGGAGTGTACACCTAGGACTTACTCTACAGTTGAGCACCTCCATGTAAGGTGGCCGCTGACACATTCCCAGAATACAAGACAGTGGGTGTTTTTACACACACATTTCTCCTGAATGTTTGTTGTTCCATCCTGAACTTTCTGTGTGTCTAAATCACTCACCCAGATCTTAAACATCTGGCTTTTTGAACTTCTGCATAGAACTTCTCCCAGAACTTTTGTGTAAAAAGATTCTCCTGGTAAACTGCTTTGCTCCAGGCAGCTGTGGTCACTTGGTTTCCAAGGCAGACCCTCACATCTACAGCTGTGGCTACTTTAGGCTGCCTCAGGGCAGTGTGTGTGTGTGTGTGTGTGTATGTTTGTGTGAAGAATGCATCCAGGAGCTGCCTCAGGGCAGTGTGTGTGTGTAGAATGCATCCAGGAACTGCCTCAGGGCAGTGTTTGTGTGAAGAATGCATCCAGGAGCTGCCTCAGGGCAGTGTGTGTGTGTGTGTGATGAATGCATCCAGGAATTTACTTTTTGACTTGTAAACCAAGAAGATTGAAAAATCCAGAACTTTAAGATGTGTGTAAAAATGCCCAATATGGAAGAGAATACAGCGAATGCCAAAACAAGGGACAAAAAAGCAATAGCAAATAAACAAAACCAGAAACGAAACACGTTACTCAAAAGACCCAGTTAACATTCAAATAATATATAAGTGTATTTAATAACACTGTACAATACAAAAACAGAGAGTAAATGTATCTTATAACACTATAACCTACACTACCCTATATAGTAACCCGATGCATTTTGGGTGATAAAACACCCTTCTTCAGGGGTATAATTAATTGGTGCTTTTGCCCTAGAAGGGAAAATAGTGAGCACACAGGTCCCTGGTTCTCAGAAGAACAGCTACCAGTTGCTCTGTATTAAAACCCTGGCTCAGGGCTCCTTCCCACACCCAGCCAGGGCTGAACAACAAGTACTGGGTGAGGTGTGAGGAAGGGGATGCAATGGTATCGGCAAAATCCAATCAATGGGTGCATATTTTAAAAAATAATAATTTTATTTTTAATTTTTAAAAAGGAGATCATGACTTCCAGGGGGGTGGAGTGGGGTGAAAGTAGCAGCACTGGCGGCATGTGGAAGATACAGGACAAAAATGCATAAAGAAAGGACAATGGACAAACTCTTCAGAAAACAGAATTGTCCTGTATAAAACAGGCCCAATGGCCACCCTATCCTCATATCTGTGTGAAATATACCCATTGAAAACAGGTTTTGCAGAGCCTGGAGAATTAGTTTAGCCATATGTGTTCTGAAAGTGCCATCCACTGGTCAGCATTGATATTTGTACTCTAAACGGTTATTTCTTAAATGTATTTCAGATTTATTATTAATTATTAATTATTATTATTATTAGCAAGCATTTATATAGCGCTAGCAATGTACCTGGCACTTAACTAAGTAATTGAGTAGACATGGTCCCTGCCCTAGGGCTTACAGTCTGAGAAATGGAGGCGGGGGGTGGGTAGAAGAAGGAAGGGGAACAGAGGGAGAGACAAGAGTTTAACATTCACGAGGATGCGAGGTCCCAGGTGCATGCGCTTGGCTAGGTTACATCAAGAATGATGGCTGGTTGGTCCATGTGGTGAGGATATGAGTACACAGACCTCAGGTAATAGATTGTGCTGGATGGAGGGTATCAGCAGGAGTTAGGTGAGGGGAGCGAGAAGTTGGGGAGGGCAGAGCAGAAGAGGTGGGACTTGAGGAGGGATTTGAAGGTACAAAGGGTGAGGTGGATGTGGGCAGGGAGGGAGTTCCAGGCATGGGGGACAGCTAGGGAGAAGGGACAAAGGTGGTTAGGGGAGCAGGGGAGGCGTGGGAGGGCAAGAAAGGGGACAGAGGAGGAGCGGAGTTCACGGACTGGAGTAAAGAGGGAAAATAATGCAGAGAGGTAGGAGGGAGCAAGGTTGTGAAGAGATTTCTAGGTGAAGACTAGGAGCTTGTACAGGATTCGTTCAGGAAGGGGGAGCCAATGAAGAGAAGAGAGGAGGGGCTGCACGTGGTCGAAGCGACGGGCAAGGTGGATGACCCTGGCAGCAGAGTTTTGGATAGAGATAAGGGGAGAAAGGTGAGAGCGGGGGAGGCCAGTGAGAAGAAAATCACAGTAATCAAGGTGAGAGATGACCAGGATATGAACAAGCGTTTTGGCAGAGGAGACAAAGAGAAAAGGAGGACTTTTAGCAATGTTATGGAGGGAGAAGCAACAGGTTTGGAAACGGAGTCGATGTAGGGTTTAAAAGAAAGGGGTGAGTCAAAGATGAAGTCTAAGCTACGGGCTTGGGGGATGGGAAGGATGGTGACCCCATAGATGTCAGAGAGACAGCTGGTGAGGCGAGCTTGAATAGATGGAGAGAGAGAGGGAGTAGAGAGATAGAGTTGAGTGTCATCAGCGTAGAGGTGACAGTGGAAGCCATGGGAGGCAATGAGTTTGCCTAGGGACAGGGTAGAGATAGAGAAGAGCAGAGGTCAAGAACACAGCCTTGGGAAACACCAACTGAGAGTGGAAGGGAAGAGGTGAGTTGGCCAGAGACACATTGAAGAAGCGGTCAGAGAGGTAGGAGGAGAACCAGTCGAGGACAGAGCCATGGAAGCCAAGGGAGTGAAGGGAATTCAGCAAGAGTGAGTGGTCAACAGTATCGAAGGCAGAAGAGAAGTCAAGGAGGACAAGAATGAAATAGAGGAGATTAGATTTAGCCACAAGAAGATCATTGGTGATCTTAGCAAGAGCAGTTTCAGTAGAGTAAAGGGGGGAAAAGCCAGATTGGAGGGGGTCAAGGGAGGTGTTGGCAGAGAGGAAGTCGAGGCAGCGGGAGTAGACAACACGTTCAAGAAGCTTGGAAGCAAAAGGAAGGAGTGAGACAGGACGGTCGCTAGAAGGGTTAGAGGGGTCAAGAGCGGACTTTGAGTATAGGAGAGATAAAGGCGTGCTTCAAGGTGCATCAGACAGAGTCAGTAGAGAGGGAGAGGTTGATGTGCAGGAGGGAAGGGGCGACAGTGGAAAGAATGGAGGTCAGGAGGCGGGAGGAGAGCAGTGAGGAGATGTCCTCAAGGGAGATGGGGGTGGGGAGGAAGGAGGACAGGAGAGGAGTAGGGGGAGGGAGTAGGAAGAGGAGAGGAGTGGGAAGCGATGTTGAGGCGGATCTTGTCTATCTTGCAGGTGAAGAAGGAAGCAAGATCCTGAGCAGAAAGGGAAGAGGGAGGAGAAGGACAGGGGGGCCATGAGGAGGGAGTCAAAGTTGGAGAACAGGTGGCGAGGGTCCCGAGAATAGGACTCAATGCAGGAGGCATAGTAATTCTGTCTAGTGAGGGAGACAGCAGAAGTAAGGGAGGAGAGACAGAATTTGAAGTGAAGGAAGTCTGCATGAGAGTGGGATTTGCACCAAAGGCATTCAGCAGCATGGGTGCAGGAGCGGAGGTGGCGGATACTGGGGGTGAGCCAAGTACGGGGGTTGTGCGAGCGGGCAGGGCGAGAGGAGAGGTGGGTGAGGGAGTCAAGGGTGGAGGAGAGAGGGACATTGAAAGCAGAAATGACAAATTCAGGGGAGGAGAAGGAGGAGACTGAGTGGAGAAGGGGGGAGAGAGACGAGGCAAAGTCCAGGGGGTTAATCGCCTGCAGGTCATGGAAGGGATGTGGAGAAAGGGAAGAGGAAGGGGGACAGTGGGAGACATTGAAAGAGGCAAGGAAGTGGTCAGAGATGGGATGAGGATTGAAGGAGAGATCAAACACAGAGCAGTTCCTAGAGAAGACGAGGTCAAGAGAATGGCCGTTAGCGTGGGTGGGGGAGTTGGTCCAAAGGTGGAGGTTGAAGGAGAAGGCTAGTGAGAGGAAGCAAGAGATGGAGCGTTGGGAAGGGACATCAACGTGAATGTTGAAGTCACCGAGGATGAGAGTGGGGGTAGCATCGGAGAGGAAGAAAGTGAGCCAGGACTCAAATTCAGAAAGAAAGGAAGAGAGAGAGAGCCAGGGGGGCGGTAGATGACAGCAACACGAAGATGGAGGGGGGAGTCAAGGCACACAGAATGAGCCTCAAAGGAGGGAAGGAGAGAGAGGGGGCAGGAGAAAGTGGTTGGAATTGACAGGAGTTAGTGAGGAGGAGGCCCACACCACCACCCCGGCCTTTGGGGAGGTGATGGGGCAACTCGACTAGCTAGACAGATTAGCTGCAACTAAACTGATCACCAAATCCCCATTTAAACAAACTTGGCATACAATAGCAACAACAGTGCCAGAGTAGGATGAATTAATTCCGTAACAGTGCCGAGAAATAGCAAGGGATAGAGCACTTCCTGTCCAAGTATTCTCACTATTCCCTCCTTCTTGGTCCCCCCAATAACTGTCTTGGCCACCCCTTTGGTGGGTCTGATCCCATGTCCTGCAGAACACCTCATGGAACATGTGCAGTGCACATGCACGGACGGACGCATGTGCAAACTGTGTGCACCCCTGGCACTGGGCCTATGCCACCCGTGCTAACCCCGCTGTTGTGTGCAACTGTGCACATGGGGCATGGGATCAGCCCCATTCTCCTGAACTAATTATTCTGTCACCCCTTAATTTCAAGGTCAGGCAAGGGGTTTCATAATAAAACCGGACACAGCAACTAACCAAAGGTTGAATTTCTAGATTGATTAAAAAAAAATGTAAGGTGGAAAAACTACCCTGTGATTTTTATGGCCTAAAGACCACACAATACAACCATTTTCTTGTCCACAGAAGACAAGAAAGCAAATGAATTCTGTCTACGCTGGTTAATGCTTCCTAAGTAGCAAAGAAAAACAAGGGACATTTGTCCAAGAGCAGAAAATAATATATAACAATGTTCTAAAGTTTAAACAGGACATTACAAGGAGTAAAAATTAAAGTTATCCAATGCACTTCATTAGCTGTCTCTACAAGTTACTTAAGTGTATTATTTGATAGGTTTCCGAGGGGGTCTAAACAAAGTAAGGTACCCATGGGAAGTCAATAGGAATTAAATTCACTCAACCCAACACTTAGGCTTTGTTGAAAATAAAATCTCAGCTTCCAGCTACCAGAGATTCCTAATGCACTTAAAGAAATCCATTTCTAATAATATATAAAAGGGAAAAATATCCGATTTAAGTGAGCTCTGGGGACCTAGTCTAGTGTGTATAAAATTGCACACAACCGCTTTATTGGCTGTGTCTAACGTATGCAATTCCTCGTGTGCAGAAAAACATTTGATCTAATCAAGATATTGGATATTGAACCCACAGATTTCTTTCAAGGAGACAACAAATTATTACATGCTAACACCATCACCAACCCCTCTTGCCCTGCTTATTATCAAAATGCATTTAATTAATTAATTTACTATTTTACTTTTTTTTAAAAAAAATAAAAAAATTCAGAGTTTGAGCTTCACAAATGGTCTCTCCCTATCTGGCCAAACCCTGTGCTGCAAATATTGTGGCATCTGGAACTTTTACAGCACTTAAATGTCAGAGCAATTCAAGTGACATTTGAATTTTTACTAAAAAAAATAAATCATTAAGTCGGAGCCATGGAACTAGTCAGATCTGCAGAAGTGAGACTGTTCACAAGACAAATAGGGTGATCAGAAGGAACAAGATCAGAACAGGGACTGGCTTTTAGAAAACAGTGAAGGGAATAACTGATGTGTAGGGGTCAAGATGTAACTCAACTCTATTCGGTTTGTAGTGTGGAGAGAATATATGCAGAAAAAGCAAAGTAGTAATTGGAGTAAAAGGCAACTGAACTCTATCTAAAGCAGCTATTTTGAGGTCCAGTTGTAGGGATAAGTGAAAACAAATGAGACAAGGGTGAACTAGATCCCCAGTCTGTCCCAGGGAGGGCCACTGTAGCTGCCACACTCTGAGGCAGTGGGGAAATGAGCAGCATCCCCATAGGGAATCCAGATGGGGAGCTGCCATCACAAGTCCCTTATTTTTTTAATCATTTTTCTTCCCCATCCCCCTTCTCCTCACAGAGCAGCTCAGGGCGGCTTACAAAATACATAAACAATAAAACACACCAAATATCATTAAAAGCATTTAAAATGATAAGAAATAAAACGGCAGAATTTCCCCTCCTCAACCCACCCCACCCTACCCGTCTCCCTCTCCAAAGATCCGGCGAAACAGCCAGGTGTTACACTGTCTAGGGAAAGAGGGGAGGTCTGGGGCTGGGTGGGCCTCTGTCAGGAGGGAGTTTACAACCTGGGAGTGTCCGCCGAGAACACCTTCCCCATTGTCGCCACCCAGGCAACCCGGGGGGACTTCATGCCCGGCATCCCCAGCTGATAGCAGGGGCCACAATGCAATCTGGGGCTTGAGACGGTCCAGCAGGAAAGTCAGACCCAGGCCATATAGAGCTTTATAGGTCATTACCAGCACCCTGAATAATAGGCAGCCAGTGAAGAGAACAGAGCACTGGTGTAATGTGGTCGCGGTGACCTGCCCAGTTAAGAGACGGACCGCCACATTCTGCACCAGCTGCAACCTCTGGATCATCCCCAAGGGCAGCCCCACGTAGAGTGCATTACAGTAGTCTAGTCTAGAGGTGATAAAGGCATGGATGATTGTGGCCAGATCCCAGTCTGAAACGTACGGCTGCAGCCGTCATATCAGAGGTAATTAGCGAAATGCTCCCCTCATTCTCATCCAGTCCACCACAGCTGCCAAGCACTGAGTGAGCACCAAGACTGCCGGGTCTTGGTCTGCAGAAAAAGAGAGGTAGAGTTGTGTGTCATCGGTGTGCTGATGACAACGCACGCTGAACCCTCTCATGACCTTGTCCAAAGGCTGCATATACACATTGAAGAGGAGGGGGGGGCAGAATAGAATCCTGCGGGACTCCACACATGAGGTCCCAGGGAAATGAAGTACTTTCCCCGAGAACCACACGCTGAGTTCTCCCGGTCAGGAACAAGTGGAACGTTCAACAACAATTCCGTCCACCCCAGCCCGGTCCCGCAGCCGAGCCACCAACATCTCGTGGTCAACAGTATCAAATGCAGCCGACAGATCTAATAGAATTAAAATAGAACATCTGCCCCGGTCTAATTCATGGCACAGGTCGTCAACCAAAGCCACAAGTGCAGTCTCCGTGCCAAACCCAGGGCGAAAAACCAGACTGTGAGAGACTCCACTCCCCCTGTCTTTGCATTGTAAGCTCTCGGGCAGGGGTCATGTCTATCTTATTTTCTGTAAAGCACCAGGTACATCGCTGGCACTATATAAATGCTTATAATAAAATAATAATAATAATAATAAAGAAAATTGACCCGATCTAGATGCCCCTGAAGCTGCAGAGCCACCATCCATTCAATAAACTTCCCTAAAAAGGGAAGGTTAGAGACTGGTCGATAGCTGGCCGCGAAGTCAATGTCAAGAGTAGGCCTTCAGGCTACGTATCGGCTAAGGAGTCATCCACATGGGGCAGGACTCCCCGACTCCTGCTGCACAGCAGGATTGGACCAATGGGGTGAGCTGCTGTGAAACAGCCAATTATAAAGGGTCTGGATGAGCACGCTCACCCCAGCTGACAAACAGCTGATCGGGTGAGAGGGGGCAGAAGAGCTTGCTCACCTGAGCCACCGAACAACTGATTGGGGGGGGGGGGGTGTCCTCTGGGCTCCAACTGGTGGAGCACAGGAGTATTGCATCTATCTTTTGGGCTCAGTACTTGCACACTTGCACTGCAAGCAGGTGGGGTTCACTCCTGTTGCTCACCAACTATCTGCAGTGTAATAAACACCCCTCCCCCAACTATGAAGCTTTTTTCCGGTTGTAAAATGTAACTTTCTATTGGGCCCAAGAGCAATTTTGAAGCCAGACTTATTTTATTAAGCAAACGCACAACTCTACCTATGGACAATGAGTTGAAACAACTCTAGGTGGGAGCTTGATAAAAAGGACTTGCCAAACAGTTGGAAAAACTCTGAGTGAGAACATGGCTAGATTCTCTGGGTGTTTTCCAATGTGTTTTCCAATGCGATCATGCTGAAGTATCACCAAGGACTTGCCCAGAGTGAGGGACCAGGACCCATTGTGACCGGGATCTGGCCAGAAACCCAAACTAACATGATGGGGCCCTGGATACCATGGAGGGCGGGGAGCCAGGTGGAGGTATGCAAGTTTTCACTGATGAAGGACCTTTGAGGAAAAAAGTTTCCATACCTCCATCAACTGGAGTGGATCCAAATTAAAAAAAAAAAAAAAAGTTACTACTTTGTCTCTACTATATATTGGCATATTCATTACAGCTTAATAAGTATATTCAAATTTGAATGTTTACTGAACTTCATCACTCTTTACTTCAAATGAAGTGTGTCTTCACAACAGGAATTGTTTAAAATGTGAACGACAGATATTTTGGGTCCAGTTTCTGTGTCGATAAGTCCTAATTCTCAGTGGAAGACTCTCATCCATAAGGAAGAAGAAAAAGGAAGATTTTTACTTTATGCCTATTAACCATTTAATAATTTCTACACATGACCTGTACTTCCCTCCATCAAAAACAGCAGAAAATAGAGTCAAAGCTACTGAAAAAAAATCAATAGCTCTTTAATCAAGTTGTCCTCACGGGACAACTGACATCACTAACACCTCTCCAGGACCATTTCTAATCTCGGAAGCTGTTGATACCATTCAATATTGAAGTTTAATTATTAAGAAAGAAATATTTCATAAACAGAAGCTGTGGCATTAGCTATGGCAACACAATATTCCCTCCTGAGTAAACCATCTCTTTTTGATGCAAACTGCAAAATAATAGGGCAGCCAAAAATGATTCTCCTCCCTCTTTCATATGAAGGCCCTTTTCACATGGGCCCCCGTGCGAATGCCGTGGCAGGTGCAGGGGGGATGGGGCGTGCCCATGGGAACACCGTGGATAGTGTGGGGGGGCAAGTGATGCGTGGGTGATGGGTGGAGCCTCCACCTATCACCCACGCATAGAGCATGGAGCAATGGGCGCCACCCACCCACCATGCTGCCCCCCCATCCCCCCCCAGCCACTGCGACCCATGTGAAAAGGGACGAAATCATCATTTTGGCAGAAGCTTACAGTTGTGGATTGTATTTTATTAATGCTGATTTATAGGAAAGTCTGTCCGAATTCAGCACAGACTACAAACTAGGGGTGTGCATGCCGTTTTTGTTATTACAATAACGATAATGAAAATTGTCTTTTTCATTTTTGTTATTGCAATAACGAAAACGACAACCAAGAATAACGGCAACCGAGAATACCAAAAATGACAACAAGATAAAAACGATAACATAACAATGTTGTTATCATTGTCGTTCTTATTAGTGCTGTGGCATTTGGGTTTTGGAGGGGAAATGTAGAGAGGGGAGGAGGAAGCATACATCTCAGAGTCTTAACAGGGTTTAACTCTTGAACTGTGCCTGTGTTGCGAGGGACGAGCAGCTCAGCAGTATCTGATGGATGTATCCCTGGCCAATGAGCATCATGAGCAGGCCCCAGCAGTCTCATGGGACTCTGATTGGTCAATGCCTGCTGCCTCCCACAACCAATCAGAGGGGCTTTGGGGAAGGGCACTGCAACCCTTTATAATGGGAGGGCCAGGTTTTTTCTCTAGGTTTTTTCTCTAGGTTTTTTCTGTGAGAGTTCTGCTTCTCAGGTTGCGTTTACAGAACTGTGGTGTTCACACATAAAAAAAGCCTTCCTAGTCCTCATTGTATTATTTATTTATTTGGTATTCCCAGAAATACCTTTCATTCCTCATACCCTACAATTTACCTTCTCCTCTTCCATGCCCTTCTCCCCCTGTGTGTGTATATATATTATAGACATATAGATTAAAATAGTTATATAGATAATTGATTAGATAGTTTCCCTTTCCCCTTCCCCTGTCTCCCTTAGATTTAGATAAATATTAGTTATGCCCAGGAATCAATATGGATACCAAAAATAAAATCTTTGTTTGAAATGGTACCCATATCAATAATGATAACGAATATAGATACCGATATCAAAAACGATACCAATAACGATATACAAATGATACCAAAAATGATAACAAAAACTATGACGATAACCAAAATGACATTGTCGTTACTAACGATAACCAAAATGCCATTTTTGAATAACGAAAATGAAAAACGAAAATGACATGGGGGCCTGGTGCACACCCCTACTGCAAACAGCAAGTATTATCACAAGTCTCAGGATCAAGACAGTAGGCTTATGTAAAACCATGATACAGCTTCCAGCAGTGGTATTTTTGCTCTGTCAAGCTTCTGGTAACATTTCAACAAGCTGAATCGGACTGAAAATTCCACCTGTTTAGCATTTCATAAATCTGTTGAAGATTTATGAAATAATTGACACACTTTAATTGTCATTAGCCTGTCTATCCATCAAGTGTTGTTACTTATCTTGATCACACACCATGCCTTCAAGCATATCCTAGACCTCTCAAATCTACTTCTCCTAGCAATATTTATTTGTTTGTTTATTTATTTTTACATTTCACCCTGCCCTTCTCTGAAGACTCAGGACAACTCACAATCTCAAAATTTAAAAAAATCAAAATATAAAAACCCCATCATCCCACTCACCCCACCCTTTACCCCCACCAGTCATGTACCAATCCTCCTCCCTAACCCCCCCTACACAATTCCACTGAACTATTCCTGCCTACCAAATGCCTGGCCAAACAAAAAGGTCTTATATCTCCACCAGAGGATGAACAGGCTTGGGCTCCGGTGGACCTCCAAGGGGAGGGAGTTCCATAATTGTAAGGCAACAACTGAGAACATCCCCTTGAGAACCCTCAATGTAGCAACTGCATGGATAGTTGGCACTGGCAAGAGAGCACCCTCGGCTGACCTCAGAGGCTGTGATGGGACATAAGAGGCAGTCTTTAAGATACATGGGACCCAGGCATGGTGTGCCCCCTAGGGCATCAGGGTCAGTGACCTTCCTGGCATAGGACTCTCCCGATCACGCTGCTGAGTGCTGCTGCATTCAAAATAAATTTTAAAAATGTAAAACCGTCACCACTGCCTGGCCGAATGCAGGTTACAGAAGGTTGCTACCTTCTAAACAAGGTTCTTTGAGACAGCTCCTCATAATCTCACAAATGGGTTGAGCATGTATGGCACAACCCAGTTGTGAGAATGTGAGGAGCCTCTCAGAGAAGAACCCAGAGCCTGAGGAGCTGGTGGAGGCAGAGCTAGCCTTCGAGTCTGGGGCAGCCAGGGTATACAGTGGCTGGCTTCTCCTATTGACTCAGCCAGGCTGGGCAGGGCAAACAGGAGGAATGAAGGAAGTCTTAAGGGACAAAAGAAAGGCGTCCCACCCAATATGGGCAGCTAGAAGCGCCATCCATATGGCATAGAGGGGAAATGGCAATGATTTAATAGTGCCGCTTGGGGCACTATTTCATTGCCAGGATCACACCAGCACTAAAATCCATGCCTGGGCAGCACAGAAGGTGACCAGGCCACAGGACTCATCTCAGGGAAGCTGGCTGCGACGGTGTGCATTGAAGGAGGAGCCTAGGAGCTACATGGCAGCAGCGCTGCCTGCAGTCATGAGACAGGGGCCTGTACCTACCTTGAGCTGGCTCCTCACTCAGTGTTTCTGCCTATGTGTGACCATCTGCCTGCCTCAGTGCCTCCCTCCTTCCATCCTGCTGTTACTTCTGCCTCTAATTCCTTCTCTCCTGACTGACTCCAGTGAGTTACCTGCCTTGATGGGGCCTCTTTTGCTCCTGGGGTGGATGGGATCATGGGATTGACTGAGTGAGGGCAGAATTTGGGTCTTGGGGTGGGGGACAGAATGCAGGCCTGGGGGGTGGGATTGGGTGTGTGTGTGTAGAATGGGCATTCTTGGAGGGGGATTTGTGCACTGAAATGGGGGATTGGGTGGTGGTGGGAGAGATTGGAGGGACACCACAATTGAAGGGGAAAATGGAGGGCATTGGAATACTGGAACACTACATTGTAGGGGTGGGACATCAGGCAAAATACCAGCTAATGGTTTTACCGGTTACCGGTATGCAAAATACCGGGTTACCGGATTAAAACTGGATTACCGGTGCCGGATTTATTACATTGATTTCAATGGGGAACTGTCCCTATTGAAATCAATGGAAAACCTTCCATCTCCCACTCCCAGGCTGTGCAGGTGGAAGGGGGGGAACCCCCCACCCACCCTGCCAAGCCTGGATTTTTTTAAAAAAATATTTTTTTTAACCTAAGTCCCTACTAGTGCGGGCTCCGAGCTGCTGCCACCCCAGAGCCCACACCAGCAGGTACTAGGGTGATCCCTGGGGTGGGGGTGGTTTAACACACACCCCACCCCAGGGATCACCCTACTTCCCCACCCAGGGATCTCCTACCTTTGGCACTCCGGGTGGTGGCGGTGGCGCTCCGGGTGGCTTCAGCGCTGGCTGTGGCTGCCGGCTTCAGTGCTTTCTAGGCCTTCCGGGGAAACTCCCGTGTGTTAAACCACCCCCCACCCCAGGGATCACCCTAGTACCGACAGTACCTACCTGCTGGTGCGGGCTCTGGGTCGCTGGCGGTGGCCTGGAGCCTGCACTAGCAGGGCTGTGGGGAAAAAATTTTTTTAAAAAAAATCCAGGCTGGGCAGGGTGAGTGGGGGGTATCCCCCCTTCCACCAACGCAGCCTGGACTGGGGAGGGAAAGTGTTTGTTTGTTTTTCTTTTATTTTTTTACATTGTGGCCATTCATTTCAATGACCCCAATCTAAAAGATCCGGTACCGGTAATACCCCCCCAAATACCAGATTAATCTGATACTGCCGATACACCAGAATACCGGCAGTATCAGATACCGGAAGATCCGAACTTCCCACCCCTACTACATTGCATAGAATGTGAAGCCAAAAATATGTTTATATACTGTACTGTACATCACATGAACATTCAAAATCATGTTAAAAGCTAAGATTTCTTCCAGAACCCCAAAGCAATGAACTTTTTAATATAGTAGATTTAAACTGGTGGTCTTTACAAAGAATGCAGCCCATTACTACTTCATTGGCTGACTTCTGTGCTTAGCTTATTTGCAATTCAGATGCTAGATACAATGATATGACAACAGTTCATCTTTTGTTTAGGGATGGGTGAACAGAACGGAGTTTGGAAATTCGGTTCGGTTTGGACATTCGGTTCAGGTCGACCGAACTATTCGAGTGCGGTCCGAACTCTGAACTTCCGAACAAAGTTCGGAAATTCAAACCCCATTGAACTAAATGGAATATTATCTTTTAGGGATGGGCGAACAGAGCGGAGTTCAGAAATTCGGTTCAGTTCAGTTCGGTTCGAAAATAGAGTTCGATTCGGAAGTTCGGTTCGGTCGACCGAACTGGTCGAGTTCAGTCCGAACTCTGAACTTCCAAACTGCATTCGCTTATCCCTAATTTTGTTTAGTGTTTTAAAATTGCTGCAGACAAGGGCACATAGAATAAGTGAGGAGCTTTGCTTTTCAAGCACTGACACCAATTAAGCAATGTTCAAGCTGATGCAAGAAGATAGCATGATTGCTTTATATCTTATGGATGAAATAGTGAATTACTAGGCTTGTTGTCTTCTGGAGGAAGTAGTGAATTGCTAGACATACAATATAAAATTAGTGCATTGTATTGGTTCAATACCAAAGGCTATATGAAACTTTTTGGGTAACAGTTACCTGTGTTGTATTTTATAATGAGTATAAAGTTCCTTAACAAATCTATCATGCTGGTGTAAGCTTTCAACTGTGTATTGAGTAAGAGATTTTTAAAACTACATTTGTTTAACACCCCCCACTCACCCACCAGTAATGCTGAACACTGTGGTGATATACCCTGTATTGCTTTGGTATATTAACTATGCATTTCTTATTTAAATTTCTTCCTTTATTCTCCCATGCTTTGAGCCTGTGATGAAATTCATAAAGCCACTGTGAACTAGTTATTCAGCTGGTGTAAATGCTTTATGCTAGCAGGGAATCTGGCCCATTAATTTTAGGGATCACTTAAGTGTGTTTTTAGATATCTCAGTACTTTGTTGGTGCTTCGGTTGGAGTCCATGAGTAGTGATAATGGTGCCTGAAAGCACTCCGAAGTTTTTAGTACAGTTTTGTGTTATGTTAATGATTGCAAAGATACCCTTTTAGGCTAAATGTCTCATCCATTATCTTCACGCCTAGGTTAATATTCTTTGGTTAAAAGTGCTTTTCCTGCATTTTGGTGTGTCTTTCATTGAATGCCACATGGTGAGCGCTTCCTGCCCTCTTCTGAACTGTGCATGCCTCTTCTCACTTTGTAAAACTCTATTCAGCATTTATGGTGTGCCATTTAGGATTTCACATAATCCTGTTGCACAGCCATCATAGGTCACAACTACAGTGCACAGAAAATGCTGCATTTCAAAAGGTTCTGTTTATTTGGACAGGCATTTGGCTGCGTGAGATACAGTGTAGGTAGTAGAGGTGGGACCCTGGGCCCATTACCGGCTACCGGATTTACCGGTTCTGCGAAAACCAGATTCCCGGATTAAATCCGGTATACCGGTACCGGATTTATTTCATTGGTTTCAATGGGGCGCTGTGTCCCCATTGAAACCAATGAAATAAATTAATTCCCTCCCCCTCCCC
>QEPC01009590.1:1535190-1640924 GCA_003113815.1 Sphenodon punctatus
GCGTCAGAGATGCTCTAGGCCTTCCGGGGAACTTCCGGGTTTCCCCGGAAGGCCTAGAGCGTCTCTGACGCTGGCAGCCACAGCCGGTGCTGAGGCCACCGGACCGCCCGCCGCTGGCGGAG
Organism: Sphenodon punctatus; assembly: GCA_003113815.1. Taxonomy (NCBI): domain Eukaryota; kingdom Metazoa; phylum Chordata; class Lepidosauria; order Sphenodontia; family Sphenodontidae; genus Sphenodon; species Sphenodon punctatus. The sequence continues at coordinate 1,535,313 of QEPC01009590.1, forward strand.
CTCCCAAAGGTAAGCGCACTGAACTTTAGTAGGGGTGATCCCTGGGGATGTGTGTTAAACACACACCCCCCGGGATCGGGTCATACTTACCGGCGGCTGCGGGGACGCCGCGGCCGCTGGTGCTGGGGGTCCGGATTACCGGGTCGAATCCGATAATGCCGGTACGCCCGGTACCGGCATTATCGGATACCGGATTTTACTGGTTTCCCGCCCCTAGTAGGTAGGTACTAGGGATGCTGGTCTGGATGGAGCTGGTTTGGTGGCAACACAAGCCTGAAACTGGCCAAACTTTTAAAAAGGGGCCTGTGGGTTTGGACAGGCATTTGGATACCGAGGATATGGTGTAGCTACTAGGGATACTGGTCTGGATAGGGCTGGTTTGCTTGCAATGCAGGCCCACAACAGTTCAAACTTTTTTAAAAGGCATGTTTGTTTGGACAGGCATTTGGCTGCTGAGGATACAGTGTAGGTACTCTGTATAGTGTAGGAGAAAGTTGTGAACAGAAGAGAAAGTAGGTAGGAGCATGGCAGAAGAGAAAGCTGTAGACAACATGGAGACCCTTTCGCCCTGTCCCTCACTGAACCCATCTCTTTCCCTTCCTTTTCTCATGCACCAAAACCAAACACTTCCCCTCTGTCCTGTCCTTTTCTTCCCTTTCGTTCTCTTCTGATTCAGCTTGTTGCAGGACAGGGAGCTAACTCAGTCCTCCCACTTCTCCAAACCAGAAGGAATGCTTGTCCCAAAGCCTACACTTTCAGAAGACTACAGGTGGCCAATCCTAAATGAAAATAGAGGATTTGAGGGTTCAGGATAAAAGTAGGTGATGGCAATGTGATCATTTTTTTTTTTTTAACCTGCTATGGTTAATTTGGACCCAGTGGGAAAGAGTGGATGGAACACCAATAAGAGGTCACTCTATCCTCCAGTGGGAGTGCTTCACGCAGCAGCAAGGAGTTCTTAGCGTTAACTAATGTAATGTCCATTGAGTGTTAACCCTGGGAATTCCTTGCTGCTGGGTTAAGCTATGCCACTGACCTAACCATTGCCCAGGCTCTGCCTACCATTGACCAGGCTCTACCCTTAGGCCTGACGGCAGTAGGTTCAACCCACCCGCTGCCCCACTACCCTCAAAATCCACCAGTCACCAAGCTGTTTAGGGCTTTATAGGTTAAAACCAGCACCGTGAGTTTTGCCCAGAAAGCTATTGGCAGCCAGTGCAGCCTCCAGAGCACCTTTGTAATGTGCTCCCAACAACTCGTCCCCGACAGAAGGTGAGTCACAGCATTCTGTACCAACTGCAGCTTCTGAACTGACTTCAAGGGCAGCCCCCTGTAGAACACATCTCAGTAGTCTAGCCTCAAGTTTACGAAGGCATGGATGATGGTGAATCTGAATTTGATAGCAAAGGTTGCAGCCTTCTGTTCTCACCAGATGAAATTGGTAAAAATCGCTTCTGGTCACCTCTGCAGCATGACAATCCAGGCACAGGAGTAGATCCAAGAGCACCCAAAGGCTGTGAACCTGAGTGACCAAGGGGTTCCCACATCACTCAGGTGACAAGATTGGTGATGGTTGGTCTATTCCTCTTCAATCAGCTCACCCACATCCAGTCCCTAATGGCAGCCAGGCACTGGATAAGCACCACAATACTCCAGTTTCCTTTGATTCACCATTGCTTATAATCTCCTTTCAATACCATTCTCCCACCCACTAAAATTCCTTTATTCATCAAGGGTAGGAACAAAGAGTCAGTTCACAATAAAGAGTGGTAAACTGTAGATAGGTAAACTGTAGGTCCAGAAAGGAATTTTTCATTTCACCGGTGGAGGAGGTAGTGGCAATGCAAGTGGTAGTGGTGGCAGCTGCCGCCATGCTGGGGGAGGCAGAGGAGGAGCCAGTGGAGGAGGAGAAGGGTAATTGAGCACCTGGGAGCCTTCTCTCCCAGCTACCATTTAACGCTGCCTCCCTCCCCTGCAAGGAGCCCCCTGGAAACCCCTTGGAAGCCCAACCACCAACTCAGCATGAGACCAGTTTGCATCCTGCTCTCTTTTTCCTGCAGGTAATGGAGCACCTGGGAGCCTTCTCTCCCAGCCACCATTTAACACTGCCTCCTTCCCCTGAGGGCAGTAGCCCTCAGGACGGCAACAAAAGGGCGCTGGCCTTTTTGTGGCCGTTGGGAGGCTGGAGAGAGGCCCGTGAGGACCCAGCTCCAGTGACGACATCTGTGCAACACAGCCTCTTCCAGCCATTGCTCACATCGCCACTGGCCTTCACCCAGACTCTCCCATGCGATCCACAGGTCGGGTTATCCCCTCTGCTGCCGTAAATACCGACCACGGGAATGTCCCCCCTTATCTCCATCACTCCCTCAGCCTCCATCTCTCCTCTCCTTCTCTCACTGATGCTGTCTCCCCTGATTTTCCCTCTCCCTCCTCCAACATGCCGGCCTTGTAGGAGTGGAGCAAGAATTCATGGCCGCCATGGAAACCATGGATTTGTCCCAAGTGGTCAACTGCTCGACCTATGGGGGGGTGGCATACACTCGACCTGATCTTCAGTTCTGGCCTTGAAGCCAGTAGTGGGGGAGGGTAGGGCTACGCCTTTGTCATGGACAGACTATTATCTCCTTCAGGCCAGCCTCTCAGCCCATCACCTCCAGAAGGGGATGGGACTAGTTACATTGGTCTGCCCTCGGAGACTGATGGAACCCCAGCGGTTCCAAGAGGTCCTGAGAGAATTAACCTTGGACCTCGACAGCCACTCTGTCAATGAGGTGGTACAGCATTGGAACAGCTTGCTGGGGGAGGCCATTGACAGGGTGGCTCTGAGACAGCCCCTGCCTCTGTCTCACCACCGCAGGGCCCCTTGGTTTACTGAGAGGCTGTGGTGTATGATACAGGTAGACTGGAGACTAGAGCAACACTGGTGTTGGACTCACTCTGACTCCGACCGACTTCTCCATAGGGCCCATTTGCGGTCCTATGTTGAGGCTGTGAGGACAGCAAAGAAGGAGTTCTTTGCTGCCCTCATAGCATCTGCAGAGTCACACCCGTTGGAGCAGTTTCGGGTGGTGTGGGGGCTGATCAGTCCGGTCTCCTTCCGCCTTGACGGGGACTTGTCCCAGGCCCGCTGTGAGGAGTTTGTCACCTACTTTGCAGACAAGATCGCTCAGATTCAGAGATATTTTGACACCGGGTTGGGGGCAGTAGGCATTTAGTATGAGGTTATGGAGGCCCTGTCTGGTCCAACTTTGTGGGGGGAGTTTCAGGAAGTGACACGAGCTGATGTGGTGGATTTCCTGGGGCTGTGAGAGCCACCAGTTGTGAACTTGATCCATGCCCGTCCTAGTTGGTGAAAGACTCCAGGGAGACATTGGGGTGCTGGCGAGAGTGGTTAACACATCCCTGCAGCAGGGGAAGTTGTCACCCAGCCTCAAGGAGGCTGTGGTGCGCCCCCTGCTGAAGAAACCATCATTAGATGTGGACGCACCCGCCAGTTAACTGTCTCTAACCTTTCCTTTTTAGGGAAGGTTACTGAGCGGGCGGTGGCGATCCAGCTCCAAGTGCATCTAGATGGCATCGGTTTCCTAGACCCTTTTCAATCTGGGTTCCATCCAGGCTATGGCATGGAGACAGCATTGGTGTCCTTGGTGGATGATTTCCGCCGGGAGATGGATGCAGAATGTTCTACATTTCTTATCCTGCTAGATCTCTCAGCCGCTTTTGATATCATGGACCATGGGCTGCTGTTGAGATGTCTGTGAGACCTGGGGGGTCTGGACGGGACTGTTCTTGAATGGTTCCACTCATTCCTCTTGCGGAGAAGCCAGTGGGTGGTGCTGGGAGCTGAAACATCTTGCCCCCACGCCCTGTCCTGCGACATCCTGCAGGGTTCCTTCTTGTCCCCACTATTATTTAATGTATATATGTAGCCCTTATTATTATTTATTATTATTATTATTATTATAAGCATTTGCATAGCACCAGCCATGTACCTGGTGCTTTACAGAACAATAAGATAGACGCGGTCCCTGCCTACGGCTTACAATCTAATAGACATGGAAGGGGGAGGCAAGGAGAGGGGACATAGGGAGAGACATGGGAAAAATAACATTCAAGCGGATGCCAAGTCTTAGGTGCACGTACTTGGCTTGGTTGTGGTTAGGCAGGAGTCTGCGGGGAGGGTAGACAGCAAATATTGAAAGGAAAGTTCTAACAGGCATAGGGAAACACAACAAGGAAGAGGTAGGTTTTGAGGGGTTTGAACGTGCGGAGGGAGGGGGCAAGGTGGATGTGGGCAGAGAGGGAGTTCCAGGCATGGGGGGCAGCAATGGAGAAGGGACTGAGGTGGTTAGGGGAGCAGGGGAGATGAGGGAGGGGACAGAGGGGGAGCGGAGAGTGCGTACAGGAGTGTATAAGGAGATATGGGCTGAGAGGTAAGAGGGAGCCGGGTTGTGAAGGGTTTTGTAGGTGAATACCAAGAGTTTGTGAAGGATACATTTGGGAAGGGGTTGCCAGTGAAGTGAGGAGAGGAGAGGCTGCACGTGGTTGAAGCAATGGGCTGAGTGGATGACCCTAGCAGCAGAGTTTTGGATGGAGAGAAGGGGGGACAGGTGACAGCAGGGGAGGCCAATAAGGAGGAGGTTGCAGTAGTCAAGGCGAGAGATGACCATGGCGTGAACAATGGTTTTCGCTGAGGAGACAGAGAGAAAGGGGCAAATCCAAGCAAAAGTGATAGGACTTGACAACAGTCAATGTAGGGTTTAAAGTAAAGGTGAGTATCAAAGATGAAGCCCAAGCTACGGGGTGGATGGTGACCCCATCAATAAGGATGGAGAGGGAAAGGAGAGGAAGGGTAGGGATAATTTCAGTCTTAGCCATGTTGAGCTTGAGCTGACATTGGGACATCCAGGCAGAGATATCAGAGAGACAGTTGATGAGGCAAGCTTGGACAAAAGGAGAGAGAGGGAGGGTGGAGAGAGAGAGAGTTGAGTGTCGTCAGCATAAAGGTAATATTGGAAGCCATGGGAGGCAATGAGTTTGCCAAGGGACAGGGTGTAGATAAAGAGGAGAGGGCCCAGGACAGAACCTTGGGGAAACCCAACCAAGAGGGAGGAAGGAGGGGGTGGAATTGGGAAGAGACACATTAAAGGAGTTGTCAGAGAAGTAGGAGGAGAACCAGTCAAGGACAAAGCCACGGAAGCCATGGGAGTGAAGGGAGTCCAGTAGGAGTGAGTAGTCGACAGTGTCAAAGGCTGTCCTCCCTTATCGCAATCCAAAACTCCGCTGCCAAGGTCATTCACTCTGCCTGTCACTTCGACCATATGCAACCTCTCCTCCTCTCCCTTCACTGGCTCTCCCTTCCTGAACGTATCCTGTTTAAACACTTGGTTGTCACGTTCAAATCGCTCCATGACCAAGCTCCCCCTTACCTCTCAGACCTAATTTCCCTACGCACTCCTGCACATGCTCTCCGCTCTTCCATCCTCTTTGTAACCAAGCCAAGCATACACACCTGAGATTTCGCATCTGCTTGAATGTTTGTTTGTCTTCTCCCATGTCTCTCCCACTGTCCCATCTCCCTGTCTCCCCCTCCTTGTCTTTTAGATTGTAAGTCACAGGGAGGGACCGCGTCTAGTTCTGTGTTCTGTACAGCACCAGGTCATATGACTGGTGCTATATAAATGTCTAATAATAATAATAATAATAATAATAATAAAGGCAGTAGAGAGGTCAAGGAGAACAAGAATGTAGTAGAGGCACTTAGATTTAGCAACAAGTATATCATTGGTGATCTTGGCAAGAGCTGTTTCAGTGGATTTAAGGGGGCGGAAGCCAGATTGGAGAGGGTCCAGGGAGGAGTTGGCAGAGAGGAGGTCCAGGCAGCGGGAGTAGACAACACGTTCCAGAAGCTTAGAGGCGAAGGGAAGGAGGGAGTCTGGCCAGTAGCTAGAGGGGTTGAGGGTGGACTTTTTGAGGATGGGAGAGAATGCTTGAAGGGGAGAGATTGTGAGAGGGTTTGGGGTGCAATGTCACCAATATGTTGATGATACTCAGCTGTACCTCTTTTCCAGCTGACCCAAACCCTGCTGTCTCGTTGCTATCCCAGTGTCTGGGTCCCTCGTACCTCAGGGATCGCCTCACCCTCTGCGTCTCAGAGCAGCTCCTTCAGTCTGCCAGGGGTGCCTTCTTGGAGGTCCCCTGTGTTAAGCAGGGGGCCACAATGAAGAGGGCATTCTCGGTAGCTGGGTTGTGTCTTTGGAACTCCCTCCCAGAGGAAGCTCGGCTGGCCCCAAGCCTTTTGACATTCCGGCAGGCTTGTAAAACCTGGCTGTTCACCCAGACCTTTGGGGAGGAGGGGGGCAGGCGCGGTTAGGGTTTTATCTCTTCCCTTCCCTTTTTATTTTTATTTGTTATCTCGACCCTGTTTTGGTTTTTAAATTGCTGGATTTAAAAGAAATGTTTCTTATTTTTTTTTTATGTTGTTTTTTATTGAATTGTACGTCGCCCCGGGATGCCATTGACATGGGGGGCAACTAATGAATGTATTAAATAAACTAAATATAAATAAATAAAATATTTTTTCTCCAACCTCCCCGCCCCTTATTCTCCCCCTTGCCTATTCCCCCTCCTCCCCTCCACCCACCCTCCCTTATACAGTCCCTGCAAGCCCCAACGCTCCACATCCTCCAACCTCATCCACATTCCTTGCCTTCCCCCTGATCAACTGCCCTTCTCCTGATCCCTCTGGAACTGCCGCTCTTCCATTAACAAAGCCCCCTTCATTCACGACCTCTTCTTTTCTCACCACTTTCACTCCTTGCACTTACTGAAACCTGGATCTCTCCCTCTGACTGTCACCCCTGCCATCCCCTCCTCTGGAGGTCTTTCATTCTCACACCAGTCCCGCCTTGAAGGCCGGGGTGGTGGCGTGGGCCTTCTCCTTGCCAACCCCTGTCGATTCCAACCCCTTTCCCCTCCGCCCTACCTCTCCTTCCCTTCCTTTGAGGCTCACTCTGTGCGTCTCTGCTCCCCCCCTTCACCTTTGCGTCGCTGTCAACTACCGCCCCCCTGTCCCCCTTTCCTCTTTTTTCCCGGACTTTGAATCCTGGCTTACCTTCTTTCTCTCCAATGATACACCCATTCTCATTCTTGGTGACTTCAACATCCATGTTAACGCACCTTCCCAGCCCTCTATCTCCCGCTTTCTCTCCCTAACCTCGTCCTTTGATCTCTGCCTCTGGACTGATTCCCCCACCCACACCGATGGCCACGCTCTTGATCTCATCTTTTCCAGAAACTGCCCTGTTGCTGCCCTCTCCTTTGACCTTTGTCCCATGTCTGACCATTACTTCGCTTCCTTCAACCTCTCCCACCAACCCCCATCCACTCACTCCTACTGGACTATTTTCACTCCCTAGGCTTCTGCGGCTTTCTCCTTGACTGGTTCTCCTCCTACCTCTCTGACCGCTCCTTTAGTGTGTCTCTTCCCAATTCCAACTCCTCCTTTCTCCCCCTCTTGGTTGGGGTTCCCCAAGGTTCTGTCCTGGACCCTCTCCTTTATCTACACCCTGTCCCTTGGCAAACTCATTGCCTCCCACGGCTTCCAATATCACCTCTATGCTGACGACACTCAACTCTCTCTCACCACCCCCTCTCCCTCCCCTTCTGTCCAAGTTTGCCTCATCAACTGTCTCTCTGATATCTCCACCTGGTTGTCCCAACGTCAGCTCAAGCTCAACATGGGTAAGACTGAACTCCTTATCTTTCCTCCCTTCCCTATCCATCCTTATCGATGGGGTCACCATCTGTCCCATTCCTCAAGCTCATAGCCTGGGCTTCATCTTCGATAATCACCTTTCCTTTAAACCTTATATCAACTCTGTTGCCAAGTTCTGTCTCTTTGCCCTCCATAACATTGCTCCGATTTGCCCCTTTCTCTGTCTCCTCAGCCAAAACCCTTGTTCATGCTATAGTCATCTCTCGTCTTGACTACTGCAACCTCCTTCTTGCTGGCCTCCCCGCTCTCACTGGTTCCCCCTTATATCCACCCAAAACTCCACTTATAGGGTCATCCACTCAGCCTGTCGCTTCGACCACATGCAGCCTCTCCTCTCCTCACTTCACTGGCTCCCCCTTCCCGAACGCATCCTCCACAAACTCCTGGTATTAACTTACAAAGCCCTTCGCAACCTGACTCCCCTTTACCTCTCAGCCCTAGTCTCCTTACACACTCCTGCACGCACTGTCCGCTCCTCCTCTGTCCCCTCCCTTGCTCTCCCTTGTCTTCCCTGATCCCCTAACCACCTTTGTCCCTTCTCCCTTGCTGCCCCCCATGCCTGGAACTCCCTCCCTCCCCACATCTGCCTTGCCCCCTCCCTCCGCACCTTCAAATCCCTCAAAACCCACCTCTTTCTCGCTGTCTTTCCTGACGCCGGTTAGAACTTTCCTCTCAATATTTACTGTCTGCCCTTCCTGCAGACTCCTGCCTGCCTGAAACCAAGCCAAGCATGTGCACCTGAGACTTTGCATCTGCTTGAACGTTTTATCCCTTGTCTGTCCCTATGTCCCCTCTCCTTGTCTCCCCCCTCTGTGTCTATCAGGGACCGCATCTATCTTATTGTTCTGTAAAGCACCAGGTACACAGCTGTCGCTATACAAATGCTAATAAATAATAATAATAATAGATATCTGGTTTGGATATGAATATTAATCAAATATTCTGATGCCTACCTGAATGAGCAAATACTATTAATTAATACTTTAGGTTCATTTCACCCATTCCTCAAAAGCTCTGGTCTGTGAAGGATGTGTAACATTATCATTATTATTTATAAAACACCAAAAATGTGCCTGCTTCTGAACAGTCAAAACATTCAGAATTTCCCTTTCCCATCACCTAGCGTGTGGGGAAGGGTGGTTGTCCACAACACTCATTTAAGTAAATGAGGTAGCTGAGCAGAGGCTGGCTGCCTGCCAAGAGCTTGATGGGAAAACCGTGCAGCCAGGTGCAAGCACAAAGGAGTGCAATTGTGCCACCTGCAGCCAATGGGGTGAAAGGAGGAGGCGGAGCTTGCCCAGGGAGGATCAGCTGACCTGACCCCTGGGTGTGCTGGCATTTAGCCGGTCAGCATCAGAGAGCGAGGCCCAACCTCCCCACCTTGCACTGGTACTAAGAGCTTAGCTGGTTGCCTTTATTGGGTCCAGAAGGGATTTTTTCCTTTCACTGGGAAGATTGGCCAAGTCTAGGTCTGGTTTGTTTGTTTCTTTGCCCTTTTTGTTGTACCATCACCCAGGTTGTGCTGTCAGTGGGGTGTTCATGAGGAGTAGTTTAGCAGTTGTCAGAACTTGGCAGTCCATTGCCAAAAGGAAAGAAAGAAAGAAAGAAAGAAACCTAACAGGATTCAATTCTAACCGTGAAAAGTAAAGAAACTTGGTATTAGAGGTATCTCAGAGGGAAGCGAGAGAGAAGGGAGAAGATATGGAGAGAAACGATCGACGGCCCCACCTAGCTGAGGGGTGGTGGGGACTGTACTACTATTTAGGATACATGCAGTCCTTAGTTTATTTATTGATTATTTATTATAAGTTTTATACCCTGCCTCTACAGCAATCAAGCAGCTCAAGACGGCTTACAAATAAAAAGATGTGTGCAGAAGCCATTGCGCCTTTCTCTGAACCTCCCAATGGTAAGGGGTCCTGGTGCAAGTGAATGGATGGGCTTCTTTATTCAGGTTTAGTGAGGGGAGGCACTGGACGTGTTGGAGGAAGGGCTAGGTTATGGTTTTTCATGGTTACTGTTATTTTAGTAATTACCCTTTCCGCCCTTCTGCCACCCAGAGTGTTAAATTCTGGTATTAATAAAGAGTTGCAGCCAGTTTTCACCCCGTTATGGTCTCTGTTGCCTCATTGTCATTTCACAGGCATGTGACAAAATAGTGACTTCATTTTGGCTGTAATCTACAAACCACTTACTCCAGAGTAAATGGTGTGGATATCATGGCCTTAGAGAATTAAGTAAAATGCCATGACCCAGAAAGCAGTAATGGTATCCAAAGTATATCAAATGTCAGCCAGAATCATAACTCTATCCACCGATGGCACAACCTCATTTGGGGTCCTGACCTTCAGTTTGGGAACCTCTATTGGATCATGTGCAGAAGAACTTCAAGATAAGGTACTTTCCATTTTGTTCACCTTCTTCTGTGGATTGCTCTCTCATGTTCTCAGCAGTTGTTAGCCGCAGCAGCCTCTGAGTGTATCAGTGGATTAGACAATTGAGTAAAGGAGCAAACTATCACTGCTGATAAGAAGCTGGGTTTAGTTTCCTTACTCAATCATCAGACGTGGTTCAGAATCACAAAGGCTAGTATTCCCCGCCCCCCCATGAATTCAAGTAAAAGCAGCCTCTCATTGGATTAGTTCAGCCCCAAAGATGCGCCAATCTGCCTCTTTAAAAAACAAATAGCTGCTTTTAGATGAGCGGGTTGCCATCGCGCGATCGGTCACACATTATTTGCCAAATGCAAATTAAATATCTCGATTATGAGGTATTTAATGAGCTAAGACATGTGCCTCACTTGTTTCTACCTGCACAGGTGATAAAAAGGTGTCTGTAACCTACCTAACTCTATAAAGCAGAGCAGCCCATAGTGCAGCTTGAGGGAGCTGTGCAGGGGGGATTGGGCCTTCCATGCTGCTGGGAATCTGCTTCAGCTGGATGACTCTGTCTCCCCTCCCCACAGGTAACCTACATAATTCCATAAGGCAGGTTCCATAGGGCATCTGGAGGGAGCTGTGCAGGGGGGGATTGGGCCTTGCATGCTCCTGGGAATCCGCTTCAGCTGGATGACTGTGTCCCCTCCCACCGCAGGTACCCTACCTAACTCCATAAGGCAGAGCTGCCCACAGGCCAGCGCCCACTGGGCAGGTGGAGGCGGTGGAGGAGGCTACCAGCAAAACTACAAGAACCATCCCAGCTCCCCCCTCTGTAAGCAACCCACCAAGATGCCTGTCCTTATCTCCCCCCTGCTCCCCATTCCCTCTCACCTGATCCTCCCTCTACTTCTTTCCCTCCCATCTCTTTCCACCATCCCCACACCTCCTCCTCCTCCCCCCCCACATCTTCCTCCCTGCCCCTCTGCCCCAGGGCCCATCTCCTGCCGATCCCATCGCCCCCCTTTCCCATATGTTATCCCCATTCCCTGTCTCCCCCCTGATCAACTCCCATTCTCCTATTCCCTCTGGAACTGTCACTCCTCCGCTAATAAAGCTCCCTATATCCATGATCTTTTCTTCTCTTGCTCCCTTCACCTTCTCACCCTTACTGAAACCTGGATCTCCCCCACTGACTCTGTCACCCCTGCCACACTCTCCTTCGGAGGTCTCTCCTTCTCCCAGCAGCCCCGGGACGAAGGCCAGGGTGGCGGCGTAGGCCTCCTCCTTGCCTCTTCCTGCCAGGTCCAACCCCTCCTCTCTCCCCCTCTCTCGCCTTCCCCTCCTTTGAGGCTCACTCTGTACACCTCTACTCCCCTCTCCAGATCTGTGCTGCTTTCATCAACCCCCCACCCCCAGCTCCCTCTCCTCCTTCCTCTCCGAGCTCAAGTCCTGTCTCATCTTATTCCTCTCTGATGACATCCCCACACTCATCCTTGGCGACATCAGAATTCATATTGATGCACCCTCTCATCCTTGCATCATCCGCTTCCTCTCCTTAGCCTCCTCCTTAATCTCCACCTCTGGACTAGCTCCCCCACCCACACTGATGGTCACTCTCTTGGTCTCGTGTTCTCTAGGAACTTCTCTGTCTCCGATTTCTCCTTCAAGCCCCATCCCATATCTGACCATTTCCTTGCCTCCTTCAACCCCTCCCACTGCTCCCCCATCTCCCCGTCTCATCTGCGATCTTCAGGCCATTGTGCCCCAGGACTTTGCCTCCTCCCTCTGTCTTCTCCTCTGCCTCCGATTCTGCCATCTCCTCCACCCTCGACTCCCTTGCCCCCTCTCCTCCTGCCCAGCTCACTCCTGTAACCCTCGCCCTTGGCTCACCTCCACCATTCACCATCTCCACTCCTGCACCCGGGCTGCTGAATGCCTCTGCCACAAATCCCACTACCGCGCTGACTTCCTCCACTTCAAAATCTGCCTCTCATTGCTCAACTCTGCTATCTCCCTTACTAGACAGCAGTACTATGCCTCACACATTGAGTCCTACTCCCGGGACTTTCGCCGCCTCTTTTCCACCTTTGACTCCCTTCTCAAACCCCCCTGTCCTCCTCCTCCTCCCTCTTCTCTCTCCACTCAGGATCTTGCTCTCTTTTCACCTCTAATCAAGATCCACCTGGAAATTGCTTCTAAGTCATCTCCCCCTACCACTCACTCCATTCCTCCTCCCCCCTCCTCTCTCCTGTCCTCCTTCCCTCCCACCTCCCTTGAGGAAATCTCCACCCTACTCTCCTCCTCCATCCCCTGCACTTGCCCCCTAGAACTCATTCCTTCCCACCTCCTGACCTCCATTGCTTCCACCATTGCCTCTCCCCTCATGCACATCTTCTCCCTCTACCGGCTCCTTCCCCTCTGCCTTTAAATGTGCCACTCTCTCCCCCATCTTCAAAAAGTCCACTCTAGATCCCTCTGAACCCTCTAATTACCATCCTATCTCACTCCTCTCTTTTGCTTCCAAACTCCTTGAATGCGTGGTCTACTCCCGTTGCCTCAACCTCCTCTCTGCCAACTCCTCCCTTGACCCCCTCCAATCTGGTTTCTTCCCCCTTCACTCCACTGAAACCACTCTGGCAAAGATCAGCAACGATTTTCTTGTGGCTAAATCCAACCACCTATACTCTATTCTTGTCCTCCTTGATCTCTGCTGCCTTTGACATGGTTGACCACTCGCTCGTGCTTGAATCGCTTCACTCCCTGGGATTCCAGGATTCTGTCATCGACTGGTTCTCCTCCTACCTTTCTGACCGCTCCTTCAATGTATCTCTTCCTAACTCCTACCCCTCCTCCTTCCCACCCCTCTCTTCGGGGTTCCCCAAGGCTCTGTCCTTGGTCCTCGCCTCTTCTCTATCTACACCCAATCCCTAGGCAAACTCATTGTCTCCTATGGTTTCCAATACCACCCATACGCTAATGGCACTCAATTCTATCTCTCCACTCCTTCCCTCTCCCCCTCTGTCCTAGCTCATCTCATCAACCGTCTCTCTGATATCTCCACCTGGATGTCTCAACGCCAACTCAAACTGAACATGGCGAAAATTGAACTCCTTATCTTCCCTCCCAATCCTTCCTCTCTCTCTTCCCTGTCAATTGCCATTGACAGGGTCTCCATCCTCCCTTGCCACCCAAGCCCATAGCTTGGGCTTCATTTTCTTCAACTCACACCTTACCTTGAAACCCTACATTGACTCCATGGTCAAATCCTGCTACTTCTCCCTCCATAACATTGCTAAGATCCACCGTTTTCTGTCTGTCTCCTCTGCCAAAACTCTCATCCATGCCCTAGTCATCTCACGTCTCAACTATTGAAACCTCCTCACTGACCTTCCCTGATCTCACCTTTCTTCCCTCAACTCTGTTCAAAACTCTTCAGCCAGGATCATCCACCTAGCCTGTCGCTTTGACCATGTACAGCCTCTCCTCTGCTGTCTCCACTGGCTCCCCCTTCCTGAGCATATTCTGCACAAGTTCCTCATCTTCACCTACAAAGCCCTTCACAACCTCGCTCCCCCGTACTTCTCGGTCCTGATCTCCCTCTGAACCCCTTTTCGAGCACTCTGCTCCTCTTCCATCACCTCCCTCACCCTCCCACGCCTCCCCTGCTCCCCCAGCCACCTTCATCCCTTCTCCCTCGCTCCCCCGCATGCCTGGAACTCCTTCCCTGCCCACATCTGCCTTGCCCCCTCCCTTTGTACCTTCAAGTCCCTCCTCAAAACCCACCTCTTCTGCTCCGCCCTTCCTAACTCCTCCTAATCATCTCCACCCAGGATTATCTCCCACCTGTTATCTGCAAACTCCCAATGTAGTGTAACCAAGTCAAGAACATGTACCGGAGTTCTTGCATCCTCATGAATGTTGCATCCCTTGTCTCTCCCTCTGTCTTTAGATTGTAAGCTCTTGGGCAGGGACTGTGTCCATCTTATTCTCTGTAAAGTGCCAGGTACAGCACTGGTGCTATATAAAAGCTTATAATAATAATGATAATTTGCGGTCGGCAAATAATGCACGACTGCCTTCCATGCGCGTGATTCCTGGTGGCCGTCTTGTGTAATCCGGCATTGTGGGATGTTGAAATGTTGCGCGACGGTGACCCGCTCGTCTAAAAGCGGCCGCATGCAGCGTGCTGGTCAGCTTGGAGAGGGAAGCCCACTGTCTTTGAGCCTACCCATGTGTTTCAAATTATGCATGCACTCAAGTGTTTCAGTGGATCCCGCTATGAATCTCCACACTTTACAGCATTGTCCCCTAAGAGTCTATTGGAAACCTGTACACTTTTTGCTGTCATCCTACATTTAGATTTCATAATTACTATGCCTCAGATAAGTATTCTTCACACCTTACATGGATTGTGTTTGAAACTCATTTTGGCATGCAGTGCTAAGGAGAACACATGCTATTTGACTCCTCAACTCCAACTTTCATTAATCACAGCAAGATGATTTTTTGAGAGAGGCTTTCCTGCCGTCATCATCCAGTGATGCCAGATAACTTGAATGGTGACCACTTGAGATTTCTGTTTTTTCCTTTGCTCTTTTGTGTAACTTCCCCAACTATACATTTGACATTTCCAGATTTTAGAGAACTAGGGGGTGAAGATGATCAAAGTCCTCTAAGCTTAAAATAGTTCCCAAATCCTTTTGGTCATTCCATGTCCTATTTTCTACTTCAAGTACAAACAATACTTCTAACAAATGAAAGATCAGAGTGCAATGGTCTTGGGGTTTTTTTTCCCGTTAAAAAGGAGTTTGCAAATCGTGACTGCCTTCATTTTTCCTTTTCTTTCTGAACTTTGTTCTTTTTAATACCACTTTTAAAAATCAAAAAGAAAAGGAAATGATATTTTAGAACTAACCCATCATTTTTTACACATAAAAATGTACCCCAAGAGTCTCTTGTGTAATTTGATTTTTAGTACCAGCTTAGTCTGAAGTGAAGGCTCTTTGAGTCAGGATAACTGTCAGCTGCGTATAGAATCAGTATCAGGAATATAAAAATAGCACCATCCCCTATGTTACTTTACATATATATTATTAACTTTCTTCTGAAATGCCAAAATTGTTTTACAGAATCAGGTAAGAAGGATACTCTTTAAGAGAAAAGTTAAGGCACCCAGTGGTGAAATACAACTCACGTCCCTTGACAGCCAGTCCCCATTCCTAAGACAACATACCTCAGCTTTCTCACTATAAAACAACAGATTTGGATCTCAGATTGACTGGTTATCAAATTGAAAGACAGTGGGAAGACTTTTTAACAAATTCATTTTTTGTCATGGAATTCTATACAGAGGTTTAAAGTCTGCTAGAACAGCTATTCCATTCTGCTGGCAAAGGAGAATTGGGCTCAAACCTCTTTCAAAACCACTCAAAACCAAATATAAAATTCTTCTGTGTGCTAAACCATGTTATTTAAAAATCAGATGTCCATTACCATACTGGCTGGTTTATCAGCTACACATAACTAATTTTATCATACTGGGTAGGTACCAGAAATAGAGGTGAATAACACTGGCACCATAATTGAATGTTTCGTAGCACTAAATGATAGCAGTTAAGACTTTTCACAGCCAATCAATTTTAAATGCAAATGGTACCGAAGCTATATATAAATAGCTGCAGAGGAAGAGGAGGATACATCTTTTACGATATTCACAATTCAGCTGGAAACTCCTATGGAGTCAAAAATGAACAGAATTTCTCATTTAGATGAATTATTTCTCCCACTCTAAGACTAGTTAATAATTGTTTTGAATCCAAAAAAATGATTTTGAAAACCAATGAGAATGAGAGATTTTCAATTGGAAGTCTTTAAAACCGACTTTAAAATAAAATCTACACTTAAAGACAATAGTTAATAAGTAATGGGGATATTCATTCATGGAAATAGTACTTGTTTTTGGCTTGTTAGTCATAAATAAACTAAAACAAAACAAAAAAGTAATGGACCATGTTCAGATGCAATGTGCAGAGTAGGGAGACAACATAGACTCTCCAGAGGTGTGTGGTAGTGACAGTGGGTTAATGACTATCTGACATGTAACCAAAACAAATGTGTGCACTTGGGGCCTCGCATCTTCGTGAATGTTACACACTCGTCTCTTCCTCTGTTCCCTTTCCTTCATCTACCCGCCCCCCACTGTCTCTCCGATTGTAAGTCCTAGGGCAAGGACCATGTCTGTTCTATTACTTTGTAAAGTGCCAGGTACATTGCTGGTGCTATATAAATGCTTGTTAATAATAATAATAATAATAATTAATAATAAGTATGCTTTATAGGGCCTTGAAGTAATGTATCGTAAGGACTACATACTTACCAAGTAGGACTGTCACTTCTAAACAGTCATTTGTGGTATGTCTCCCCACTCAAGTCTTCCACCTTTCAGAGTATTTCATAAGCATGTGGAATGAACACAAGAACATAAGTGCCATACTGGGTCAGACCAATGGTCCAATGAGCCCCCAGCATCGAGCATCCCATCTCTGACAGTGGCCATTCACAGTTGCTTCAGAAAATGCTCAAGTGGCCAAGGTCTGGACTCCCAAACTTCCTCAGAGCAAATGAAGTACAGTACTCTTGTCCTCCCAACTGCTTTTAGTATGGTCCCGCCAAGTGTTTGTGTTTAAATGCTTACAGAAAAAGAAAACACCCCCAAAACCCAAAAAGCATTCTCAATGCCCTCAAAGCATTTCACTGCATTAGACTCTGCTAAAGAATTTCAGTGTACCTTACTCCATGCCTGTGAAAGAGCTTAGTGTTTTTGTAATGTTAAAGCTGAGAACTGGAAACTCACTTCATGTAATGTAAAACTGACAGCTGGAAACTCACTCCAAGAAATAGAAAGAGACAAATTCTGTATATTCAGAGAGCCTAACACCTCTGGAGACACTAGACAGAAGCCCCATGGAGTTGCAAAGGAATCTGCATGTCTTCCTGTTTGCCTACGTGAGGCGGGAAAATTAAAACAAAGAGAATGCAAAGGTACTTAAGAGGAAGATTTTTGCTATCGAGATACAATTGGAATTCAATTCAACCATTGACTCACTGAGTCTAAGATCGAGCTGGGGGGGGTGGGGGGGAAGAGAGCCTGCTTGCCAGCCAGTTTTGCTGAAACAATGTGTTGAGAGAAGAACTTTGCTTACTACCAGCTCAAAGACAAAGGGCCCAGCCCCAACATCAGGCTGAGAACAAATTCAAGTACATGGACTTTCTGTAGGGTAAGATCTAACTAGGAACTTATACAGTACAGATTAGGAATGTGTTATTTTACCTTTTGTTTATTAGCCACTCTGTGTTCAAACTATCTTTGCTTATGTAAACAATAAACTTTCTTAATTACTAAGAAGGGTCTGTTGTCTAGCATTGTGGACACAATCTGAGGATCCTGTGGTTTCAAGCACTGGCGAACCCAGAGTGTGTAAATGGGAAGCTTTCTGGACCTTGGGTGATAAAAGGATTATCCCCTTTGCAGGACTGAATCAGCCAGAGAGAGAACTGATTCAGGTGGGATGCAAGTGAGGGAAATTGAGTCACCCAACCCAGGAAAGTGGGGTGTAGGACCCCAACCCCCGTGACACACTTCTCACCTGAACATCACTTTGGTTAAAAACAAATGTTGGTCTACTGTGGCCCAGGACCCACTCACATATGTGGTCCCACATTACCAGATGCGGGCTCGCTACTTCCCTGGGGCAGGTAGGTGGCTGGCCCTGGATGTGCTCTGAGCACGATTCCAGGAACCCATCCCAGACCAATGCAGGAATGCATGTTTATTGGGCCTCGTGGCCATGTGCCATGGCTGATCACCATGGCTGTGCATTATGGTGGGGGGCAGGGTGGGGTAGGGCCAGCTGCCCTCATATCTGTTCTGATTCCCCACTCCTACCTGGGTTGTGCATGTGGTGGGATGGCTCTCCAGGTACATTTGCTTCGTGTCGTTCACTGATCCAGAGAGTGGCCACTGACTTTTTCCACTCCAGGCCAGGGAGCTGCCCTGCCCACTTGTATGCTTGTTTTTACTGTGTGTGTGTGTGTGTGTGTGTGTGCATACTCTGCTGTGTATAGTGGAGCTCAGCTGCCATGTCAATCATTTAGAGGATTCTTATGCAGGTAAGTTAGCGGCCATGTCATAGGAAATGAACTCCAAGAATTCCAAACCACAGTGCCACATGGCTCCAAATAAGGACAAGGAGTAGTGAGATATCAGAATCTCCATTGTAACTGCTGTAGAATATGCACCACACACTGAAATAGTCACATCTAAATAAAGCCATGGTTATCAATACTATGCTTTATTGGTAAACATCTGGCAGGACTGGAGCCAGCTCATATCCTCACAGGGTGATTTCAGACGTAACGGGTCCCATTGGCCCCGTACCGAAATCACCCAAGTCATTCCCCGCCGGGGTCACCCCATAATGCCGCAACAGACGTGCTGGGGGGATCCCGGCGGGGAATCTTGGAGGGGGTGGGGCCACGCGGCACAACGTGCGGCCACATGGCCCCGCCCCCTCCATGCTCCTGCCGCCCGCCCTCTGGGGAGACGGGCGGGCGGCGGGGCCAATGAGGCCACCGCGTCGGGCCGGATTCGCCATGGCCCGGGGTCCCGCCGGTGATCCCGGGCCATGGCGCCCGACCAGACGTGACCCGGGGTTCACCCCGGCATGGGATTGCATTCAACACACGGCGGCCTCCGGTCCCACCGCTTCGGCTGCTCACGTGTCGAATGCAATCCCCAGCCATGGTAACATCTGGGGGGAAACATCCGTTTCCCCCAACAGACGTGACGCTATCACAGCCACCACGCGGAATTGAGCGTGGTTCACTGTGATATCGTCACGTCTGAAATCACCCAAACTTTGTGGTTCTCAGACTTTTTTGAACTATACCCCCACCACCTTCGCTTGTCTGTCACAGGCCCTTTTTACATGGGCAGCACCCATGAATGAACATCCAGAAATCTGGGTGCTCATGCATGGGTACCACCCACAGTGGCAGCGTTGTTTGCCATTTTGCTGTTTACTGTCAACATTGACAGTCTTGCTGCTGCTCCGATGGCATTTGCCATCAATTTATGGCATTATCTGATTCTTTGCGACAGTACCAGGTATTCTGCAACACTTCAGATAATAGTGACAATTTCCGACAGTTTTTCCAACACTTTAGCAACACATTCCAACACTTTGCAGCATTTTCTGACACTTTATGGAACTTGTGACAGTCTGACAATTTCTCTGCTGCCAAGAAATAGCAACAGGCAATAGTGAAAAGTGGCACCAAGTATTGAATAAGTATGGGGATGCCATGTCCATGCCATGTCGAGAAAACAGCAATGGATGGAAGGTTTCCAACAGAATTGTTGGACACTTCTGCATGTTGTTTCAGGCCTACACCCATGTGCATGCCCGGTGGGTGGTGGGTGGGTGTGCATGATCCCATGGAACAAGCATGCACACCCACCTCCACCTATCACCCAAGCACAGAGCAACCGGCAAAAACAGCAGTTGTTCTGTGCGTGGGTGATGGGTGGAGGTGGGTGTGCGCCGGTCTGCACCCTACCCCCACCCACGGCTCCCGCACCACCATGCACACTGACACACCACACACACACCACACGGCCCTTGTAAGAAGGGCTATAGTTGAGACTCCTCCCCACACCACACACACACACCTTCTGCTCCCTCTCTCCACCCACTTGTTCTTTGAATCTGTTCCTACCCCATTATTTTGGAGAGTTCCTATAGCTCAGTGACTGTGTGGACCTAGGTGGTTGCCAGATGGGGGTCCTTCTTGTGTCCCCCAGATCACTTTCCATACACTCCTGGGGAGCGGGCGGGGCTACCCTTCAGTTTAATAACTTTGGCACCAATTACACCCATGGACACTACTGCAGTGATGATGAAGTCATTGGAACTCTGCATAGACACAAAGAATGTAAACAGGCAGATGGCCGCTCCAGATTTGCCCAGGGATGCCCCCATCATCCCCTGGTTTACCAGTCTGTGTGAAGAGCATCTGCCAGATGTAGAACATGAAGCAGGTTAGGGCTGCTCTGGGACAGTTCAGTAAGGCATGCTGCGTAAGTTCCAGGAGCACACTGCATGGAGCAGGCCATCCAAACTCAGGGCAACTGCCAAACATGGAGCAGCTGCCCATCTGTTGTGAAGGCCAACAGAGCCCCTCTGCACCCATCTGTCTGTTGTCATGTTCAGCAACATAGAACCACCTAGAGTTTCACTAGAGTGACCCACGACTCTATCATGGTGGGGGCACCACACAGTTGGCCAACAGCCAGGGGAAACCACTGGTCTGTATGATGTGGCCTCGGGTGGAGCTGGTATGTAGCAGCAGCAGGGGTAGGCCTATGGAGAAGATTCTGGCTCCCATGGGCTCCCTGTCTGTCTGAAAACACTCACTATCACACAGTCAGCACACTGTCAGTTCTGTTGGATGGAGGCTAGTAGAGCAGCAAGAGTGATTTCTAAAACCTTAACATACTAATACACACTTAGATGATGTAATGTGTCTGTTCCCAACTAAAATATCAGAAATTGTAAAAGTGGTAAGGCAGCCAATAATCCTTAATTATAATTAATAGGATGAGAATTAACAGCTTGACTTACTCAGTTTCAGTGTGAACCTTGACTTAAAATATTTTAACTCATATATTTACTTGCATTAAACAAATTAATTCCTTTCTTCAATTAGCCAACTAAAAGAGAACAAACATGGAAACTACTAATACCATGTTGATTAAAAAGATGAATGTTCACTTTTAGATGACAATCTTTAACTCAATAGCTTCAGATCATACTCCTAATGTAGTTTAATAGCAGTTTTATCTCCTGTGAAAATTACATATTAATCTTTTCCATGAAGAGTCGACAACAATCTATTTCAGCAATAAATGGAGCATGAATGCATTTATTCAGATTGTTTGCATAGAGCACTCTCAGAGTAGTCATTCTCTCTCCACTTGATACAAAAGCATTGCAAATTAAAATGAAGTTCAACAGATCCCCCCTCCCCCCTCGATTTGTGCCTGGCTTTATCACCTCTTCAGGATTCAAAAACATGTTCTTAAGATACTGCATAATTTGACAGGATCAATACTCGTATCTGACCAAGGCCATGGTTACAAGTACTATGCTTATTGGTAAACATCTGCAGGACTAGAGCCATGTCTTACATTCTCGAACTCAGTGCTTCTCAAACTTTTTTGAACCATGCTCCCCTTCCCCCTTGTCTGTCATAATTGAGACCCCTCTCCACAGCACACATATGCCTTCCTTCCAAGTTCCTCTCTGATCTGGAGCTTTTAGTCTCTCTTTTTAAAAAAAAAAAAAAAAAAGTGGTTATTTTGTGAACACACATCTCTAGATATTTTACTAAGTAACTGTTACAAGGTTGCATCCACATTAGTTCTGTCAGGATCAGGGCTCAAAGAGTCAATCATTTGGGTAATAGCTCAGTCTTTATTTATATAGTGGTAAACACTCCAGTACAGTCTGTAAGCATCTATAGGCACAGTCCTTCACCACTGCCTAATGTCAGGTAGACAACTTCTCCTTAGCCCTAACTATCTCCAAGCTCAGCCAGTTCCCAGTCCTCTCGCTGATTACTCACTGCAGGCTTTGCACACTTCTCTCTTTGCACACTTCTCTCTCCAGTCCCATGGCCTCTCTGCTGGCTGTTCCTTCCACCATAGACTCAGCACCATATACAGACAAGTTTCTTACTCCACAGCAACCAGGCACAGACTGATCTACTGACCTCAGGCTGCTTCCTTTATAGTTCCAAGTGTGTGTGGCTACTGGCTATGCTCCCACTCTTTGCAGTCTTAAAGGACCGGTAACATAACTCTCAAGTCCATTTCTTAAAGAGGCTGCAATAACCAATAGCAAAATTCCATTTCAAATTTTAAGTTTCTAAATTTTCAACTGGTTTTTATAAGGAATTTTGTGCGGAAACCGCTTTATTGGGACACTTTGAGAGATCTAACAATGACCCAACATATTCCTGTTCTTCTGTATGTGCCCCTTCACTTGTCCATTTTGAATTGTAAGACTATTGGGGCAGGGACTTGTGTCTAATCATGTATTGTAATCAGTAGTAGCTATTAGGAGCAAACTAATATTATTGTTAATAGAGCATAAATGATTGTAAGGGCTTTTGGGGCCTGAATTAAGTTGAGTTAGTATGAATGATGCTATCACAGGGTGAAAACTAAAATGACCCCTGAAGCAAGAGTATTCTATGTTGAGAGGAGTGAGGCTAAAAAGTTAACACATGCTCAGCAGTAACTTACACACCAGCCTATCTAGAGGTCTATAAGCAGCATTAGCTATGTTGTAGGGTACCTAAACTTTGGGTGGCCTTGAGTGAGTCACAACCTCTCAGCCTCAGTTTCCCCCACCTGTAAAATGGGAATATGTGTATGTCTGTCTTTCCCAAAGTTCCCCTCACACTTGTCCATCTTAACTTGTAAGCCCACTAGGTAGGGACCTATCTCTGAAAATCTGTGACTGTAGAGTGGTGCATATGCCTAGCAGAGCTATAGAAATGACAAGCAGCAGTAGTAGTAGGGTTTACCATGCTAGACTCCTAGAAATTTGTCTCCACTGTAGCCTTGTAAAACCTCTTCCATTATTCATAAAATGGCTGTGAACAGTAAGTATAGAGTAAGGTGTTAACAAATGAGATCATAGCTCACACACTTGGGTGCCCACTTGCCCATTTATAGGAGTTCTCCCACACTGGCCACATGGTCACCACCCACCAGACATGCAGCCCCCACTCATGGTAGGGTCCCAGAGCATGCAGAGTCCACAGTGCAAGCAAACGCGGGGTAATATGCGCCAGTACGTTCGCATCCTGTTGGTTAGGTTGTGTGCAGCCTCGTATAAATACATGTTTTACAGCTCCATGGAGTTGCGGATGAAAAGCCTTGAGCATTCTGAGAAGCAACCACTTCTTGCCCCTCTCTCCACTCTCTCTGTGCCAGGGTTGCAGGAGTACAACCTCCACGGGGGGTTTGGTAAGTGGCCCCTTTGAGGCCGCACCTCCACAAGGAGAGAGATGAAGCATGTTCAAGAACGACACTTCCTGAAAAGCCTTGCGGGGTGCGTTTAGGTGTATCGGAAGTAGTCAACCACCATAGGAATCGTCACTCGTGGTCTTTTCGAAGGCACATTTTTGAAGCCTCGATATCAGGGTTTCCAAAACGTACCTTCAAAAAGACCTCGCGAGTAGTGATTCCTATGGCAGCCGGCTATGTCCGGTGCATCTAAACACACCCCACAGGGTTTTTCAGGAAGCACATTGAAGAACGTGCTGCATCTGTCCGCTTGTATAAAAGTGGCCTAAGAGATTGCTGATGCCAGGTCCAGGGAAGCCCCTTTAAGAGATTAGCCTGCAGGTGAGACAGGAGACACCTGGGCTAGTAAACATGAGTGGAGGCTTGGGGAGACAGGCAATGTCTGTGCAGCTGCCTGGCAAGAGTGGGTGAGCTGGTAGAAGGAAGCAGGGGCTGATAACCAAATGTGGGTGGACTGGCAGAGACAGCACTTGTATTGGGAGGCACCTGAGGATGCTTCAGCTATAGCTGGAGAAACAGTGAGGTGAAGTGGGGAAGGTAACCTGGTGTGTGGGGGCTGCTTATCCCAGGGAGGACTGAGGGCACAGGTGTCTGGGTGGCAGACAGGGGGCTGGGGATAGTCACAGCCAGGCACAGGGCTGCAGAAGAGAGAAGCTGAGAGCAGCACAGTGGGATAATAGCCTTGCAGAGATGGCCCCGGGGCTGTGATTGACCAGAGAGCTGACAGCAGTGAGGAACAGCTGATGCAAACTGGCAATCAACCTGGGACAGTGAGGGCATAGAGCAAGACTTCCTGGAGGCCAAGGCAGAATGCTGAGCCAGGAGCACAGGGACAGCTGTGCAGGTTTAGAGAAGCCCAGAGACAGAGTTGGGACTGAGACAGCCAGGCTGGGAGCTAAGGAGCTTGCCTGGCCAAGTACTCTGGGGAGGACTTGGGGCGGGAGGGGTTGAATTAAGGCTCAGCCGGCTTACATAGGGGCCGGAGTGAGAGCCTGTTACACTTGCTGTCACTGACACACACATAACGTCCACCTCTAAAGCCCAACATGTACCAAATTCAGATGTGTTGTCTCAGCTCAGGCTGCTTGTATAGAAGACCGGGGGGGAGGAGAGAATTCTGCGAGTAGCAATCATACTAGGGGGGTCATGTGAAACTTTGCTCATGTGCACGGGGTTTCAAAATGTTATTTGGTGATTTCTGGCTTGATTTCACTCATGGATTACAAGGCTGGACTTTGAGCCCTGTAATCCGTGAGTGAAATTCCATCTCATGTACAAGTGGCCTCATTCTGGTTTGCACCACCATGGCAGGATGGCGGGGAGAGGCACCATGGTGGGATGGCAGTGGGGAGTGGCATTGCCACACAACACTGCTCCGCAATCTCCTCCGGCAGATAGGTGGGAGAGGGAGGAGGAAAATGTGTCCCCCCCATCAGTCCTGCTACACCCCAAGACAGTGCACCTCGCTGCCCCCAAAAGGGGAAGGCAGAGGAAGAAATAATCAGACTTTGGAAATAAATAAAAATAATTTTAATAATTAAAGTTCTGTAAAATTCAATAAATAAAGTTTATTTTATTTATTTATTTTTAATATTTCTAGACTGCTCCTTCCTGCTTAAAAGCAGCTCATGGCAGTGAACAATGCATAAAAACACAATAGAAAAATATACAATACAAAATACAAAAATAAATATAAGTTAAAATCATGCCGCAGTCAAGGACCCATTATCCCCCCAAATAACATAACCCCACCCACCCACCCATTACGCTTCTCACCAAAAGTCTGGTGAAACAGCCAACTTTTACACTGTCTGGGGAAGAAGGGGGAATCCAGAGAGAGACAAATCTCTACTGAGAGGGAGTTCCATAGGTGCAGCACAGCCACTGAGAACGCCTGCACGAACATCGCCACCTGGGAAACCCGAGGGACCTTCAAGCGGGCAACCCCGGTGAACTGCAGGGGCTCATCCAGGATACGAGGGGTGAGATGATACCCATGGGAAATGGGGCCCAGGCTGTATAGGGCTTTAAAAGGTAATAACCAACACCTAGAGCTGTAGCGGAATGTCGCAGCGGTAGCTATTTCCTCTGGAATTGCATTTACGCAATTAGTGGTATGATGTGACAGAGGCTTTCATTCTGCTAGTTTTATTCCTCTACTTCCACAATACTGCTAATTTAATTCTGCTACTTTCACAGGCTTCACAAAATAGCGGACACATGACATTTTCGCTACTTCCGCCATTCCCCCAGCGCCACAAAATAGCAGAACAGTGGTTTTCCGACAGTTTCCGCAATTTTTCTGCAATCCCGCAATTTGCGGAATGCTGGCAGAATTAGCGGAATGTCCGCAGAAAAGCCGCGGTGTGGAGCGGGCAATTCCAAAATGGCGGAATGGAATCACGCGCGGTAACATCTGCTGCCACATCATCCCTACCAACACCACTTTGAATCGGACCTGAAACATTATAGGCAGGCAGTGCAGAGAACGGAGCTTCAGTGTAAAGTGCTCCCGGCAGCCCGCCCCGACAAGGAGATGAGCTGGCGCCACCACATTCTGCACCAGCTGCAATTTCCAGGTAATTACCAAGGGTAGACCCACATAGAGTGCCTTGCAGTAGTCCAGTTTCAAGGTGATAAATGCATGGATGACGGTGGCAAGATCAGAGCTCAAGATGTATGGCTGGAGATGCCAAACCAGATGTAATCTACCAAACTTTACTTTACTTTAATATTTTATTGCATACCCAATGGCCTTCGCAAACAAAACATGCATCCAGACATTTGTACATCATGACCAAAGCACACACGGGTGCCAAAAACTGGATTATGACCCATAGTACAGTAAAAATAACAGAAACTTTACTGGGGATACAACATAATTATAAAATTAAATCCAAAGTAAACATTGGAACCAAAAAGAGACCTGCCCTTGGCAAGAACTAAAGTGCAGATCGTTAACATCAGTGGAACTATAATTAGAAAATTAGAAAATTATACAAGGCAACAAGGAGCCCCCCCCCCCCCTAATTAATGGTAGCAAATCTGGTGGGTTAGACCCCCTCAGTTCTAGCCTGTGAGTAACCACAATCCAATAAATAACACAACCACAGCACTATGGAGCATTGGCGGCTCCTGGGGCTTTATCCTGTATTCTGTCCAGATTTCTTTATCAACAGGACCTGGGGAAAGAACTTTACAACACTGAGGCCACTTTTAAACGAGACGCTGGAAAGCACCTCTTGAGCCCCGTGTTGAGAGAAAAGCCGCGCGGGGCGTGTTTACACACTCCCTGCACTGCCGGAAGTGACATGCTCACTGTTGTTGGCAGTGGTAGCAGCTGCAGATGCAGTGCTTTGAAGAGCCGCATTCTGAAAGTCTCACTTTTCAGGCTTTCAGAAGGTGCCTCTTCAAAGCACTGCATCTTCAGCCACTGCCACTGCTGACAACAGGGAGCACAACACTTCCGGCAGCGCAGGGAGCATGTAAACACTCCCCGCATGGCTTTTCTCTCAACTCGGGGCTCAGGAAGCACTTTTCAGCGCCTCGTTTAAAAACAGCCTAAGTGATGCTTTAGGATCCTGGTCCATCAAAAGGCGACCACCACTTTATCAGGGGGACAAGGTTGCCTCTGAGCAGTAAGAGGGTCAATATACAATAATCTCTAATTAAAATAATGTGAGCAATCAAGCAATATATGTGCTATTGTTCTTAGGTTGTTCTTAGGTGGATTTTTAGATGTTTTAATCTTTAATTTTTGTGTTTTATTATCTTATTGTTATTTTATAGGGATGGGCAAACAGAACTGAGTTCAGAAATTCAGTTTGGTTCTGTTCAGTTCTGAAATTTCGGTTTGGAAGTTCGATTTGGTCGACTGAACTATTCAAATTCGGTCCGAACTTCCGAACAAAGTTCGGAAATTCAAACCCCATTGAACTAAATTGAATATTATCTTTTAGGAATAGGCAAACAGAGCCGAGTTTGGAAATTCGGTTCGGTTCAAAAATTGAGTTTGGTTCGGAAGTAGTAAAGTACGGTTCGGTCGATCAAACTGGTCGAGTTCAGTCCGAACTCCAAACTTCCGAACTGTGTTCGCCCATCCCCATTATTTTATCTATTGTTACTTTTATGTTGTAAGCCGCCCTGAGATGCCATTGGCATGAGGGGTGGCTAAGAAATGCAAATAAATAAATAAATAAATAAATATTGATTCGATTGCTTCTCTATTAGCAGTATGGTTCCGGTAGTAACATATTCTCTCATTGTAAGGAATCCCAATCAATCTGCCTACCATGACAGCTGACGGGAATAGATTAAACCTTGCCAGCATAAATGCTGTTCTACAGTACCATAGTAACTGGTCTGACAGGTAGGAAGCCCAACCAGGGGCTGTAAAGCTCTGTCACCTTTTGATTGGCAATATGTTCCCTCAGCGTTTGGAGCTCTGGATCTTTTATCCTACTTTTAATCACAGCCCAAGCCTTAGAATACGGCATAGTAGAGATATAGACAACAGACAATTCCAATGAATGCAAAATATCTTCCACCTTACTATTTACCAAACTCACTCCTCACCACAGCTGCCACCTGGACATCTAGGCAGAGCTGTGAATTGAGGAGGACCTCTAGATTCCGAACCTGAGGAATCAGGGAGGGACATGCCCCATCAATGATGCGGACCTCCACTCCCTCACCCTTACCCACCAGCATCACCTCTGTCTTGTCAGGATTCAGCTTCAGACATCTCATCCTCATCCAATCCTCTACTGCAGAAAGACACTGGGCAAACACTAAGACTGCCAGGCCTGGGTCAGATGAAAATGAGAGGTATAGTTGAGTGTCATCAGCATACTGATGACACCAAACTTCAAACCCTCTCACAATCTTGACCAAAGGCTGCACATACACGTTGAACAGGAAAGGGGACAGAATGGATCCCTCCAGGACTCGACACATGAGGTCCCGGGGGGATGGTGTACAATCCTCCAGTACCAGATGATGAGTTCTCCTGGCCAGCAATGAGTGGAACCATTCAAGAATAGTCCCGCCAGTGGGTCACCAACATCTCATGGTCAACAGTGTTAAAAGCCGCTGAAAGATCTAACGAAATCAGAAGAGTGGACCAACCTCAATCCAACTCCCAGCATAGATCGTCAACCAAAGCCACAAGCATAGTCTTAGTGCCATTGCCATAACCCAGGTGAAGGTCAGACTGTGAGTGGTCAAGGAGACCGATGTGGTCCAGATGCCCCTAGAGCTGCTGGGCCACTGCCCATTCAATAACCTTCCCTAAAAGGGAAAGGTTAGAGACTGGCTGATTGCTGGCAAGGGCATCAATGTAAAGAGATGGCTTCTTGAGCAAAGGTTGCACCACAGCCTCCTTCAGGCACCCCGCAACCTTGCCCTCCATGAAGGAGGCATTGACAACCCCTGCCAACAATGGCCCAAGTGCCTCCCAGCTGGCTTTCACCATCCAGGATGGATTGAGTTCACAAATCATGGCCCTCACAGCTCCAAGCAACTCCACCGCATCAACGGACAATACCTGCTGAAACTGATCTCATAAAACTGGACAAGACAGGGAATTCATAACCTCAGGTGTATCTATTGCATTAAGTGTGGCATCAAAGTCATGGTGGATATGAGTGATTTTATTTGCAAAATAGTTGATAAACATTTCACAGTGAGCACTGGAAGATTCCAGTTCCAGGCAGAGGGAGGCTGGACTAACCAGCCCCTTCACCACCTTGAAAAGCTCTTCTGGATGCAACTTTGTGGATGATATGATAGTAGCAAAGAAACTTCCCTTTGCTGCCTGCATAACCACAGCATAGGCTTTTAATGCAGCTCTATGCCACAATCGGTCAGCTTGAATATGAGTATGGTGTCATTGTCTCTCTAACCGTCTCCCCTCCTGCTTCAGAAATTGTAAGCCCTCCATAAGCTATGTGGCCTGCATCGCCTATGCTCAGGGACTGGACACCTAGGAGCTGTTCAGTCGATGGCCTCTGTCATCAAGGTGTTCCAGGAAACCACAAGGTCATTGAGAGATTGGCCATCAGGGATGGAAGGTATATACCCCAGAACATTCCAGAACTGAAATGGTTCCATAAGTCTCCAGAGGCAAACCATATGAACCAGTTCCACACCTTGCCAGGGGTAGACTTGTGCTGGGAGACTGGCCAGAAGGAGATAATGGTTTGTCCAGGACAAGGGCACAGATGACACCTCCCCCACTAACAGACCCCCCTGCCTCAAGGTCAGTGCAAAATACCAAATTCAGAGTATGCCCCCACTCATGAGTCGGGCCAGATACCACCTGGGACAGGCCCATGGTTGTCATGGGAGCCATGAACTCTTGCCCCACCCCTTGAACACTGGAGTTGACGTGTATATTGAAATGCCCTAAGACTATCAGTCTCGGGGATTGCGATACCACCTCTGACACCAAATCAGCTAGAGCAAGTAGAGATGCTGCTGTACAGGAAGGTCCACGGTATACAAGCAGCACCCCTAATATGTCTCCACAAGCGAAAGCAAGCATGAGATAAAGGCCCTCTATTCCAGTTGGAATTTGCACTGGATATCTCTACATGGACCAAGTGTCCCTAAAAATAATGGCTACACCATCACCCTGTCCCTCCGACTTTGGCTGTCCAGCTGATGTTGCATGGAGTACCCAGCGGGAATAAGGTCAGCCAAGATAGGCCCAGACTCAATGTCCAGCCAGGTCTGCGTGATACATAGCAGGTCGGCCACCTGGTCCAGGATCAAGTCCTGGACTGTAAAGGACTTGTTTACGACCAACCTGGCATTTAACAGCAGCAACACATGGCCAGGGTCCATTCCATTCTCAACCACCTCACTACCTAACCTGGGGAAAATGAGGGAGACAGGCACTAAATGCCTTGGCCCCTCAAAGATCATACATGCCACCCAGAACGACCATATATCCCCTTAACTATTACAACCCCTACAGCCATGTCCCACTCCCCCGGCCCTCCCTGGCCTCCACCCCTCTTCCCCCGTGACTGACTTGCCAGACAGGTGAGGGGTATCCCAACCCCCAAACCTCCCCCACAGACCCCTCTCACAGGGAGGTGTAACCCTCCCCCCTTACCAGAGCAGCCCCCCACCCTCACAAGGGTGCACAAACCTCTCACAAGGGGGCACAAAGTTGAATTAAAGATAAACTTTGTGGGTGCAATCCTGCTGCTGGTTTACGCTGGTGGCAAGTGCACAATACAACTGGGCATCGTAAGCATTCACAGCAAGCATTGCGGGGCAATGGCACACCCCCTCCGATGAAACTGACACACACACACTGCAGCCCAGGGGATGGGGCAGGAGCCGTGCCTGCTCCACCCCCTGGGCTGCAGTGTGTGTGGGCTTGGGGGAGGGTGTCGCATCAGAGGGGTGTGCTGTTGCTGTGCACGTGGGACGCATGTGCACCTGAGTGAGTGTGTTCACTACTGGAAGCGCAAGTACGGGCCAGCGTAAGTGGTCCGTAGGATTGCACCCACCATTGTTAAAGAGAGTCGATATATTTTCCACATTCCATGGTTTCTGTGCTTATTCTGGGAAAGGTGGGAGGTTTGGGGGAGTGGGGGCAGTGGCAAATCTTGGTATGGCACAGCAATAAGCCTCTTTGGGGGCTGAGAGTTGGAAGGGAGAGCAAGGGGGGGAACCAAAAAATGGCCATACCATCTCTGGCCATGCGCTTGCCCGTGAGGGGGAGCACATCGGGGACAGTGGAGAATGGTGGTATGGCAAAGCGAGAAGCCGGTTTGGAGGCTGGTGGTCAGAAGCACTTGCCCTTGAGGGTGAGTTGGGTGGAAATAGTAGCCAGAAGTACACCTGTGCCTTTGTGCTTCCTGTTGCCATTCCCAGACCCAGCTAGCCTGCAAATGCCAAAAGGAAAATGAAGAGCTTCAGGTCCTGCCAATGTCAACAGGGAATGCACAAGGGAAGGAAAGGGGCTCAATCAAGTCAGCATTCTGTGCATAACAAAAGGTTATTTCCAGCTCCCAAGTGCTGGCAGGTGTGAACTCCTATGGGTGGTCAGGGATAGCAGGGGCTTGGATGCCTCCTGGAGTAATATCCTGGAAGGAAGAAACAGCTAGGGTGGCTTCTACTCTCATGGTTCGGTGAGGCTGAGTCATGAGAGGGGGCGGGATGCTGAGAAGGTAAGGTTGGTGGATGGAGCACGGCAGGGAAGAACACCTGCTCGTGTATGAGGTTTCTCACACTCAGCCTTTGAGTGCGGGGGTGCTGCCTGAACTCACCAAAAAACCCACAACAAAACATGCAAGGGACTGCCCATTTGCTGCTAAACATGTGAGTGGGGGCTGCACAGAACGAATACAGCATCAGTTATTGAAAAACTGGGGTGAGGGCAAGTGTGGTTAATAGCCAGTGGAATGTGTAGAACTTGCTCCTCACAGAACCTCTGTTCAGTCCATCTGCAAGAGCTTCATTTCCTTTCAGACAGGACTGCTGCTAGCAGATGAGAGTGTTCTGCCCTGAGTAGACCTAGCCAGGAAAAACCCAAGGCTTCTGCAGAGAGATGGGTGGGTGTTCCCACACTTCTGAGAGCATCTATGAACTCCTGCAAGCAACAGGATACATGTTTGGAACCACCCTAGGAAATAGACCTGTTCAGGGATCATTTTCCACAGGTTTTCTTTTCTTGTCCCAGAATTCCAATCAGGCCCAGTAGTGTTAGGGGCCATATCCTGGTTCTGGCGAGGGTAGTGAACGCGTCCTTTCGACAGGGGAGGCTGCCGCCCTGCCTTAAAGAGGCTGTGGTGCGCCCCCTGCTGAAGAAACCATCGTTGGACGTGGATGCGCTCGCCAGCTACCGACCTGTCTCTAACCTTCCCTTTTTAGGGAAGGTTATTGAGCGGGCAGTGGCGCTCCAGCTCCAGGTGCATCTGGATAGTATCGGCTTCCTAGACCCTTTTCAATCTGGGTTCCGCCCCGGCTATGGCACCGAGACGGCGTTGGTGGCCTTGGTAGACGACCTCCGCCGGGAGATGGATGCAGGATGTTCAACATTTCTCATCCTGCTAGATCTCTCGGCCGCTTTTGACACCGTGGACCATGGGCTGCTGCTGAGGCGACTGCGTGACCTGGGGGGTCTGGGCGGGACCGTTCTTGAATGGTTCCGCTCATTCCTCTCGGGGAGGAGCCAACGGGTAGTGTTGGGGGAGGAGACATCGTGCCCCCGCGCTTTACCGTGTGGCGTTCCGCAGGGTTCGATCTTGTCTCCGCTGTTGTTTAACATCTATATGCAGCCCTTGGGGGAGGTTGTGAGAAGGTTCGGGGTGCGATGTCACCAGTATGCTGATGATACTCAGCTGTACCTCTCTTTTTCTACTGACCCAGACCCTGCTATCTCGTTGCTTTCCCAATGTTTGGAGGCCGTGGCGGAGTGGATGCGGCTGAGCAGACTGAAGCTTAACCCCGACAAGACGGAGGTGATGTTGGTGGGGAGGGCGAAGGGGGTGGTGGCCCCCCTGGTTGGGGGGGTTCGCCCTCCTGTAGCCCTGCAGGTTCGGAATATGGGGGTGATATTGGACGCAGAGCTGTGGCTGGAGTGGCAGATGGATGCAGTCGCTAAGACTGCATTCCGCCAGCTATATCTAGTACGTAGGCTGCGTCCGTTTGTCTCCGGCCCGGACCTTGCCTCCCTCATCCATGCCTTCGTCACCTCGAGGCTCAACTACTGCAACGCGCTCTACGTGGGGCTTCCCTTGTTCTTGACTCAGAGGCTGCAGCTGGTGCAGAATGCGGCGGCTCGTCTTCTTACGGGGACGGGCCGCCGGGAGCATTTTACACCGGTGCTCCGAGCTCTGCACTGGCTGCCGATAGTGTGCCGAGCCAGTTTCAAGGTGTTGGTGATGATCTATAAAGCCCTACACGGTCTCAGCCCCTCATACCTTAGGGACCGCCTCACCCTTTGCACCCCAGAGCGACTCCTGCGGTCCGCCGGGGGTGCCTTCCTGGAGGTCCCCCGTGTTAAGCGGGGGGCCACGATGGAGAGGGCATTCTCGGTGGTGGGGCCGCGGCTTTGCAACTCCCTTCGGAGGAGGCTCACCTGGCGCCTAGCCTATTAACATTCCGGAATAGTTGTAAGACCTGGCTGTTTGCCCAGGCCTTTGGGAGGGAGGGGTAGGGGAATGTTTTAGTTCCCCACCTATTTATATTTATACTGATCTTTTTTGCCCTGTTTAATATTTTAATATGGTGTTTTTAAAAAAAAATATGAAATTTTATTGTATGTTTTAATATTGTAAGCCGCCCTGAGCTGCATGGCAGGAGGGGCGGGGTAGAAATGTATAAAATAAATAAATAAATAAATAAATAAATATCCATCTTGTATTTTGTACTAAATCTTTGGCACCATTACACACCTGTTGGTTCTGTTCTTGCAGCTAAAGTGAGTATGTTTGAAGGGCTAAAGCCCTTACCGGTGCTCTGCTAAAACTCCATCTATGTCCAGGGCTGTCCTTGGGTGATACAGCCATGCACAGCCATTTATTCAGAGTAATGTCTTAAATACACAATCCAGCCGGTAGCAGTGTAGAACTGAAATCGTACATACATCTGGGGTATAGTAGTGCCAAACCACTAACTTACCTAAAAGCTGAGCCTGCAAAGAGCCGCCCACTGGGTAACACATCCTCTCTGCATAGTAGAGTAGAGATGGATGAACTCTTCCCACAGTTAATGTGCTGTCATGGTGGGAAGTGCTTACGTCCTTTCAGTGCTGGGTCCTCAGTGATGAGAAGGGCACTTGGCCCGCCTTCCTAGGCGGCCATTAGGGTCCTTTGTTGAGCTCCCTAGGAGGAATGGAGCTCAGGTTGCTTGAAAGGCTGCAGCCTTTGTCCCAGTCGACGCAGGCTGCGCCGCTGTAGGGAACACTGGTGCAGGAATGCCGGGCCACGGCGAGGATCCCTCGGCAGCCCGGAGGTAATCTGCCCAGCAACGGGCAGACAGCCAATCAGGTGCAAGCAGGAGGCCCCGCCTCTTGAGCAGTGCCTTCCCACCCACTGAATAATTCGGCGCCATTCCGAGCACCATTGGAGAGCACAAGCTCACGTCCCGCTCTCCCAGAGATACTACGGGTGTAACCGGTTGCCTTAGAAGGGGCCAGGAAGGAATTTTGAAGAGAAAACATGATTGGGCAGAATAGTTTTTCTCATTTTTCGCCTTCCTCGTAGTGTGTCATTGTTTTGGCTGATCAAGCACAAGTAGTCAGGATTTGGGAGGGTTGTAGTAGTTATGTTTACTCTTGTCGCATTCTTGCAGGGGTCCAGTGCTGTTGTAAGTTTGTAATAAGATGTAGTAAAAGAGGCATCTCCCTAAGAGATGTGAGGGGAACACCTGGCGCATAGGCTGGGCGCGGCCAGCCACAGGGTTAACCTCCCAAGGTGAGTTGCTGGCAAAGGTGGAAAGGGATATGAGCGGTCCCCAAGCTGGTGGTAACTTAAATCCTTGGCTCGGATCCGGAAGGACCTTGTCCCCTCTGGAGGCGGCCGTTAGCCAATGACAGAGGGGAGGCGTTTGAGTTGTGGTAATAAAGGGGGGTTATGGAGAGTACATCCAAGCCTCCCCTTTTGTTGGGGTTTTTAAGTACCCGTTATAGAAGTTAGCACTGGACCTGAATTGCCTGAGGGCAATTACCCCCACCATGCCTAATGCCTATTTGAATAAAGAATGCGGCCTTTCAAATCCAACATGTTGTCCTAGCTTTATTCTGGATGTGCCAACAAGGAGGCTGGAGACAGAAGGAACAGGCAGAAACCCCTCCTAGAGAGCTTGGTACAAGTATATAGAGGCCCATAAGGGCAGACTAGAGAGAACATGTGTCCTGTGTCTGTGGAAATTTGGGGATTCCCAGGTTGGAATGACTGAAGTTAAAATTCTCTCAATTTTTAATTTCCAGTGTAAGCACAGTGCTTATTGATCCACTAGGAGGAGCTGACAACCCAATTTCTGCTAAAGCTGTTGGCTTCAGTCCCTTGTTCACCTCCAGGAAATATGCCAGAATAGTTATTTGGAAAGCCACTTTACAATACAAAGTATGCTGCAGTACAACATACTTTCTATGGGGCTAATAAGATCTGTTTGACCTTTTCCTGCAAGTGGCACGGTGGTAGTAGAAATAGAAATGCTTCTAGGAAGAGAGCTCTCACAAATTAATTCCTCTATTGGCAGTATTCTCACTAATTTGAGTATTTTGGCCTGTTTCTAGGTCACCTGATATTAGACATTTTAAAGTACTCTTCAGATTGATTCAGATATAGCCATTACATTCTTATTTGACATTAAATTAATTTTCTTTGATTTAATAGAATAATATTTCATATTTCTTAATTTCTCTATTTGTCTCCAAAGAGGGATTAAATCCTTTCTTCCTACTGGATATTCGAGTATTATGGCCTGCCTCCAGGTCACCCAATATTAGACTTTTTAAAGCACACTTCAGATTGATTCAGATATAGCCATACATTCTTATTTGACTTTAAATGAATTTTCTTTGATTTAATAGGATAATATTTCATATTTCTTAATTTCCCCATTTGTCTCCAAAGAGGGATTGGATCCTCTCTCCTTACTGCATATTTACATCAAGATTTTTATTCTAAATGATGTTAATGACTAAATATCACTCTCCTGGAGGTGCTCTGTTCATCATCTGTATTTAAATGTCAGGTTTTATATTTGTAAAATCAATCTTAGAGAAAATGTAATGTCTATAAAGACATAGCAATGGTGAGAACTAGCTCCATCTCAGTCAGAAGGTCAATGATGGTGACAAAGGGTGAAAACAGACATGCCGCTAACCACCCTTTAAAGGGTGGTTATTTATGCATGCTGCAGGTCTGCATAGGGCACCAATATAGCCCTGCAATATGCATAAATAACCACCAAGAGTGGTTAAAGGGTGGTTAGCGGGATGTCTGTTTTCACCCAAAGTCTCTTTTTAACCATTCTCTAGGTTTTTTGTTTTGTTTTTGCATAGTGACCACAACGGGGTGGTCACATCAGAAAGTGGTGGAAGAGTCTCTTTGGCCTCCGGGTTCTGACATGATCCTACCCTCCTAAACATTCTGGCAGTGCTGGAAAAGTTTGGTCATGTTCGAGTGAGTTCGGATGAGTTCGGGGTCAGGAAAAACGTGACTTCGGGGGCAGGAAAAACGTGACTGGAAAGGGGAGGCAGCTGAGGAGCAGACTTCCTGGCACCAGGGGTTGTTTCAGGGTCAAATGATACTGATACCGAAAAAAAAATGTTGAATTCAGTATCGGTATCAATAGCGCTATTTTTTAATGTTCGGCCAAGTTCGGCCAAACCAAACTCCACTGAACCGAACAACCGAACCTGAACTCAGGTTTTGAACTGAACGTCTGAACATCCAAACCGCATTCTGTTTGCACATCCCTAATGTGTATATGTAGCCCTTGGGGGAGGTCGTTCGAGAGTTTTATGTAAGATGTCATCAATATACTGATGATACCCAATTATATCTTTTTCATAAGACCCAGGCTCGGCAGTCTCAGTGCTTACCTGGTGTTTGTCACCTGTGGGGGACTGGATGACGGTGAGTCATTTGAAGTTGAATCCTGACAAGATGGAGGTGATGGTTGTGGGGAAAGCTGGGGGACTGATGGCCACCATCATTGATGGGGTATTTCCTTCCCTGGTATCTCAAGTCAGTAGTCTGGGGGTACTCCTGGATCTGCAGCTTCACATGGATGTCCAGGTGGTGGCTGTAGCGAAGGGGACATTTTGCCAATTGCATCTGGTACAACGAGTTAGGCTGTATGTCTCGGACTCAGACCTTGCTACGATCATCCATACTTTTATTACCTCAAGATTGGACTACTGTAATGCACTCTACATGGGGTTACCCCTGGTGATGGTGCGGAGACTACAGATGGTGCAGAATGCAGTGGCTCGTCTCCTTAAGGGGTCGAGTCATCGCAAGAACATTACTTCAGTGCTCTGTTCTCTGCACTGGCTGCCAATACTCTTCCAGGCCCAATTCAAGGTGTTGGTTTTGACCTTTAAAGTCCTTAATTGTCTGGGCTCCACTTATCTGCAGGATCGCCTCACTCTCCAAATTCTGGATCGGCCTCTGCGGTCGGCCAGGGGCCCTCTCCTTGAGGTTCCTCAGGTTTCGACCATGAGGAGGGCGTTCACTGTGGCTGCTCCGTGGCTGTGGAAATCCCTCAAGTTGGAGGTCCACCTGGCCTCAGACCTTCCCTCTTTCCATAGACAGTGTAAGACTTGGCTGTTCCGCTGGGTCTTTGCCGAGACAGATGGGATGGGTGGGTTGTGGGTAGGGTGGTGTTTTTATTGCTGTGTTATTTTTAAATGGTGACTTTTATATCATTCATTTTAAAATGTTGTTAGCCACCCTGAGATGCTTATGCAGGAGGCGGCAGCATATACATGTGAGAATAAATAAAAATAAATTAAAAAATCAAGAGAAAGTTCTCTAAAGACTGAATCACCTCTCTTTAGCATGGCATGTCAATGTGTTTCTTTGCACAGGAACATCAGACTGGATAAGCTGCTATGCCTCCCGCATTGAGTCCTGTTCTCGGGACCCTCGCTGCCTGTTCTCTACCTTTGACTCCCTCCTCAAGCCTCCCTGTCCTCCCCCTCCTTCTTCCCTTTCTGCTCAGGATCTTGCCTCCTTCTTCACCTCCAAGATAGACAAGATCCGCCTCGACATCGCTTCCCACTCCTCTCTTCCCACTCCCACCCCTCTCCCTCCTCCCCCTCCTTCTCTCATGTCCTCCTTCTCCCCTGCCTCCCTTAAGGAAATCTCCTCTCTGCTCTCCTCCTCCAACCCTTCCACTTGCCCCCTTGATCCCATTCCTTCCCGCCTCCTCACCTCCATTACTCCCACTGTCGCCCCTTCCTTCCTGCACATCATCAACCTCTCCCTCTCTACTGGCTCTTTCCCTTCTGCCTTCAAACATGCCACAGTCTCTCCTATTCTCAAAAAGTCCACTCTTGACCCCTCTGACCCTTCTAGCTATCGTCCTGTCTCACTCCTTCCTTTTGCTTCCAAGCTGCTTGAACGTGTTGTCTACTCCCGCTGCCTTGACTTCCTATCCTCCAACTCCTCCCTTGACCCCCTCCAATCTGGCTTCCGCCCCCTTCATTCTACTGAAACTGCTCTCGCTAAGATCACCAACGATCTTCTGGTGGCTAAATCTAAACGTCTCTATTCCATTCTTGTCCTCCTTGATCTCTCTGCTGCCTTCGATACTGTTGACCACTCACTCTTGCTGGATTCCCTTCACTCCCTTGGCTTTTGTGGCTCTGTCCATAACTGGTTCTCCTCCTACCTCTCTGACCGCTCCTTTAATGTGTCTCTCTCCAACTCCGCCTCCTCCTCCTTCCCCCTCTCAGTTGGTGTTCCTCAAGGCTCTGTTCTTGGCCCTCTCCTCTTCTCGATCTATACCTCATCCTTAGGCAAACTCATTGCCTCCCATGGCTTCCAATACCACCTCTATGCTGATGACACTCAACTCTATCTCTCTACTCCCTCTCTCTCTCCCTCTGTTCAAGCTCGTCTCATCAACTGTCTCTCTGACATCTCTACCTGGATGTCTCAACGTCAACTCAAACTCAACATGGCTAAAACTGAACTCCTTATCTTCCCCCCTCATCCTTCCTCTCCTTCCTCACTGTCAATAACTATTGATGGAGTCACCATCCTGCCTGTCCCCCAAGCCCGTAGCCTAGGCTTCATCTTTGACTCACCCCTTTCTTTTAAACCCTACATTGACTCTGTTGCTAAATCCTGTCGCTTCTCCCTCCATAACATTGCTAAGATTCGCCCTTTTCTCTCTGTCTCGTCTGCCAAAACTCTTGTTCATGCTCTGGTCATCTCTCGCCTCGATTACTGTAACCTCCTTCTCACTGGCCTTCCCCGGTCTCACCTTTCTCCCCTCATCTCTGTCCAAAACTCTGCTGCCAGGGTCATCTACCTCGCCAGTCGCTTCGACCATGTGCAGCCCCTCCTCTCTTCGCTTCACTGGCTTCCCCTTCCTGAACGAATCCTGCACAAGCTCCTAGTCTTCACCTATAAAGCTCTTCACAACCTTGCTCCCCCCTACCTCTCTGCACTTATCGCCCTCCATACTCCAGCCCGTGCACTTCGCTCCTCCTCTGTCCCTTCTCTCACCCTTCCACGCCTTCCCTGCTCCCCTAAGCGCCTTCGTCCCTTCTCACTTGCTGCCCCCCATGCCTGGAACTCCCTCCCTGTCCACATCCGCCTTGCCCCCTCCCTTCATACCTTCAAATCTCTCCTTAAAACTCACCTCTTTCGCTCTGCTCTGTCTGACTCTTTATCCTGCTGAGCCACTATTCCTATACCTACGATCGGTTTACCCTTATCCTTGCAACATGGACCTGCCTGCTGTCATTCTCATCGTAACCAAGCCAAGTACGTGCACTTGAGACCTCGCATCTTCATGAATGTTAGACCCCTTGTCTCTCCCTCTGTTCCCCTTCCTAAGTCTCTCCCCCAGCTCCTGTCTCTCAGATTGTAAACCCTAGGGGCAGGGACCGTGTCTATTTTATTACTTTGTAAAGAGCCAGGTACACTGCTGGCCCTATATAAATGTTTGTTAATAATAATAATAATAAGCTCCTATAGCCCTTTTTGCATGTACCGCTGTGGGTGGGGGGATGGGTGTACACTGGCAGTGCGTGTGCTCCCTTTCCCACAGGTGCACACCCATTCCACCCATCTCCACTCATCTCCACCCACAGAGTCTCCTCCATTTTGTTGGATAGCTCCATGTGTGGGTGATGGGTGGAGGTGTGTGTGTGCTGAGAGCTCAGAAGCCCCTCCACCCACTGCCTGTGATGTTTCCATGGGTGCACACCCATTCCCCCACCCGCAGCATGCACACAGACAACTGCCACACTGCACACCCACCCACACATCCAGCAGGCAGCGGGGGGCATCCATGTAAAAAAGGCCTAAGTTCTTTAAGTATGGCATCCTGCCCTTGGCAGTAGCTAATAAACAGATGCTTCAGAAGAAGGCTGAAAGCTAAAACAATGCACCTCAACAACGTCAAAACACAATGTGCATTGGCAGTGGCTTTAAGCTGTACAAGCGGAGAAATTCCTTGCCTTCTCCTGTGCTGTGAGAGTTAGTTGCTCCTGTTTGGACACCTGCTATCATAATTAGAAAATGTACTTTTAAAAACAATGAAATCGATTTGTACCTCATTCTCTCTAGTATATTGCAAGGTTGATGCCACACACCTTTCATGACCAATGAATGGTTGAGGTCATCATCAGGAGACATGATGTGATGTTCTGGATTTACTCTTTTATGCTGACTATTCCTAAAATTGTATGTCTCTCTTATCAGATCCAGATAAGTTATAGCTTAGGAAAGTTGGGATAAACTTGGGCTTAATTTTTTTTTAAAATTCTGATAGTCAGTTAGACAGGCCTGATGAGAGCAGGAAACAGGGGGGACAAAATTTAGGGGATCCAGGTTGAGGCTTTTAACTGACTTATTCTATTCATGCTATGTGTTTTATTTGCTTATAACAGTTGGGGTTGAGAGTGGGGGGGCCCAGTGAAGGGTCCCAAAGGAAACCTTTGTCCCATGGTGACTTCTGGTGGCCCTACAGTTAGGAATCAATGTTTTTGAAGCTCTGTTGACTGGGGGTGGGGGAGAAGCACCAGAAAGGATGGAAGAATGTAAATGTGCTTGGCAGTTTGCTTGATTTTTGTTAATAAGGGTTTTAAGGGCCTTTTAAGGGCAGTTAGAGCCACATCGTGTGAATTCGATCTGTGCCTGTCCTGGCTGGTCAAAACCAGCTGGGAGACACTGAGGCCATTGCTGGCTGGGGTGGTCAATGCCTCCCTTTGGGAGGGCAGAATTTCAGGGTGCCTTAAGGAGGCTGTGGTGCAACTCTGCTCAAGAAGCCATCACTTTATGTTGACTCACTTGCCATCTATTAGCCTGTCTCTAACCTTATTGAACGGGTGGTGGTTCAGCATCTTCAGGGATATTTGGACCACATCAATTTTCTTGATGCCTCACAGGTCTGACTTTCATCTGGGTTATGGCACTGAGACTGCACTTGTGGTTGATGACCTTTGCTGGGAGCTGCATCAGGGCAAGTCCACCTTGCTGATTCTGTTAGATCTGTCAGCTGCCTTTGAAAGATGTAACAGATCATGAGATCATGAGATGTTGGTGACCCGCTTGCAGGATCGGGCCAGGGTGGACGGAATTGTTCTCAAATGGTTCCACTCTTTCCTGTCCAGTAGGACCCAGCGAGTGGTCCTGGGGGACAATTCTTCAACTTCCCTGGGACCTGATGTGTGGATTCCCGCAAGGTTCTATTCTGTCCCCTCTCTTGTTCAACGTGTACATGCAACCTTTTGGGGAGGTCATGAGAGGATTTGATGTTTGGTGTCATCAATACGCTGATGACACCCAGCTCTACCTGTCCTTTTCCTCTGACCCAGGCCCTGCAGTCTCAGTGCTTACTTGGTGTCTGGCAGCTGTGGGGGACTGGATAAGGGTGAGCCATCTGAAATTGAATCTGGACAAGACGGAGGTGATGTTAGTGGGTTGGGTGAGGGAGTTGGTGACTCCCATAATTGATGGGATTCATCCCTCCCTCTGAACATGGGGGGCCATGTTCAGAGTCTGGGGGATGTTCCTCAACTCCTGGCTTCACCTGGATGCGCAGGTGATGGCAGTGGCGAGGAGCGCCTTTTGTCAATTACATCTGATACGTCGGCTTTGGTTGTATATCTCAGACTTTGACCTGGCCACTATCATCCATGCCTTCATCACCTCAAGACTAGACTATTGCAACACATTCTATGTTGGGCCACCCTTGGTGATGGTTCGGAGACTGCACCCGGTGCAGAATGTAGCGGTCCATCTCCTTACAGGGACGGGGTGCTGGGAGCATATAACACTGGTGCGCTGTTCTTTGCACTGGTTGCCTATAGTCTTGGGCCCGATTCAAGGTTTTGGGAGTGACCTATAAAGCCTTAAATGTCTGGGGCCCATATACCTGTGAGACTACCTCATTTCCCAGGTCCTGCATCAGACCCTGCAGTCTGATGAAGGTGCCCTCCTTGAAGTCGCCCAGATATCATGGTTGTTGGGAGACAGCATTCTCGGTGGCTGCACTGAGGCTGTGGAACTCCCTCACCATTGATGCCCATTTGTCCCCGGATTTGCCCTCCTTCCTCTGACAGTGTAAAACCTGGCTGTTCCACCAGGCTTTTGGCGGGGGAGATGGGTAGTGGGAGGAGGGTTAAGTTGGTTGGGGGGTGTCTTTTCTTTCTATTAGCTCAAGTTTTTTAATCTGTTTTTTGTATTTTATTATACTGTTTTATTATGATTTGTTATAATATTTATGTTTATGTATTTTATATTTATATATTTTTATACTTGTTAGCCACCCCAAGCTTCCTGTGGCAGGATGGGTTGCGGGGTATTAAATGTGAAGATAAATAAATATTACACTCACTGCTCCTGGATGTCCAAATAGCAGCAGTTGCAAACACTTATCACAATGGAACCCAAACTATATTCTCATTAGCTTTCCAGTCCAACTTCACAGGCTCAAAATATATGGAAAGTGTGTGTGTCTTAGAACAGGCTAGAAGTAAGAGTGGACAGAGCACAATGTATTCTGCAGACTTTTTAACCATTCTGCAATCTAGTCACGGTCTGAATCAGATGGGGTCATATCTGTTGGTATATGCAACATCCATAAGTTAATGCCTGCTGTATTAAGAATAGTAATTGACTATAGAGCCACCAGATGGCGCTGCTAAGTTTATGTGTACATGGAAGGGAGATGGGGTTTTACAGTTGAATTCCTTTGTGTAACCACTCCTTCTTCACTTCTCTCTTATTGTCTCAGTCTCCATTTTGTCTTACTACTAGTTAGATGTAAATAAGGATCTGTGCCTGAGAAAGCTTAAGTAAAGTTCTGTTTTTTAACCTTCAGCTAC
Source organism: Sphenodon punctatus (assembly GCA_003113815.1). Taxonomy (NCBI): domain Eukaryota; kingdom Metazoa; phylum Chordata; class Lepidosauria; order Sphenodontia; family Sphenodontidae; genus Sphenodon; species Sphenodon punctatus. The sequence goes on from QEPC01009590.1 coordinate 1,578,668, forward strand.
ATTTGTCCCTACTGATTGCGAATCAGTTATTACTCTGCAACAATATCAATTGTCTCATCTTGGGGGTGAAGTAGGACACCACCTCCCAAGAAACCCTGCCCATGAAGGATTTCCTAGAAGCCATACCAACTGACCACGGTGCTCTTCCTTTCCTCCAGGATACCCTCACCTACAATCCTTCACCAGCCCTGGTGGGAATTAGGGATGTGTGAACAGAACGCGGTTCGGATGTTTGGACATTTGGTTGTTCGGTTCAAAACTCGAGTTCGGGTTCAGTTGTTCGGTTCGGCGGAGTTCGGTTTGGCCGAACCTGGTTGAACATCTGAAAATAGCGCTATCAATACTGAAATCAGAAAAATAATTTTCAGTATTGGCATCATTTGGCCCTGAAACCACCCCTGGTCTCCACCCCATGTGCCAGGAAGTCTGCTCCTCAGTGGCCTCTCCCTTCCAGACATGTTTTTCCCACCCAAAGTCACATTTTTCCCACCCCCGAACTCATCCAAACTCATCTGAACTTTTCCGAACTGTTCAGATGTTCAAACGTTCGGTTTGGTTTGGACATTCGGTTCAGTCATTCGAACAGGCTGAGTTCAGCCCGAACTCCAAACATCTGAACCGCATTCTCACATCCCTAGTGAGAATTTCCTACTCCTGTTTGCCAGAATAAGGCTAGAGGAACCCCTTAATTTCACTCTTGCTTTCAGGGCATGGCCCGACAACATTCTAAAGTGGCAGTGGTGGCAGGCCAACATTTGACGGGAAAAGGGAAGGCCCCTCCAGGTACTGAGAAGAGGAGGTTTCTTCACTTCCCCGCCTCCTTTTATACTTGAGGAAGGAGGTATAAAAAGTGGCTTAGTACCACTTTTGCTTTTCCCAGCCTTTGCAGGGTGTTTGTACTGCAACTTTCAAACTGCTGATTAAAACCTTTAAGTGTTTGCTTATGTCTTTGGGTAGCTGCTTCCATTAAACCTGTTCTTCCCTGGATTACTACTTGGAGCTAGTGTGAAAGAATGAACAATACTGTACACTTAATTGGACAGCAGAAGGGAAAAACTGGATCATTAGATTTACATGAACGTTTGTTTGTTTTTAAACAGTATCCTCACTACTCACAGACACTTAACATTAAAAATGCCAGCTACAGTGGAGAATGAAGTCTGAAAACATGTGGTGCAGAAATCACAAGTGATTGAATATAGCTACACAGCACTGGTACCATTGGATTGCAAAACAATCCTGCTTAATTAGCATTGCATTCTAAAGCACTGAACAAATAAACCTGAAATCATTTAAAAATAATTTTGACAAGTAGCCGCATTACCGTCACATTTCCTAGCTGATGTCACTTCTACACGTTCAGCAAAGGATACGCCTCTTAATGTACTATTTTGCCAAGCAGTACCCAAATCTCAGCCCAGCTGTTGCTTGGTTCTAACATGTTTTGGATAGACAGATAGACAGACAGACAGACAGACAGACAGATAGACAAACAGACCAGAAACGAAGAATGGCAGAAGGCAGTTAAAAGATGGATAAGATTTCTAGAAGTGCCTTCTGCAGTAATCCTAGCTGTATTTAGCAATAGCATGAGTCCCACCAAAGTGAATGGGAATTATTCCGGACCTAAGAATGAGTTCTAAAGCTAAATGCCCTGATGAGGAGGCTGTAACTGTAAGTGAGGTAGCAACACAAGTCCTGTTGTAAAGGTTTGGGACTCATGGTATGAGTCATCAGTTATTTTATGTGTTGTTTTCGGTTATTTTATGTGCTTTAAAATCCCACCCTGGATGCTGTTTTGTGCCTAAGGGCGCTTTTAAACGAGGGGTGCTGAAGCGCCTCCTGAATGCCGCGTTAAAGCTAAGCTGCCAGAGGTGACGTTCTCCCCGTTGCCGCCGGTGGCGGCGGTGGCTGGCGACACGGGGCTTTGGAGCGGCGTGTTCTTAAGACTTCAATTATCAGGCTTTCAGAACGTGCCACTCCAAAGCCCCGTGTCACCAGCCGCCGCCGCTGGCAACGGGGAGAACGTCACTTCCGGTGGCTTTGCTTTAACACGATGTTCAGGAGGCGCTTCAGTGCCCCTCATTTAAAAGCGGTGTAACAGAATTAATCCAATTAATGACAATTGATGACAGCTGATTAACCCTCCATTCAGCAAAACTTACAATACTGCTCCCTTTGATGATAATAAGGAGTATCAGGCTATCTATTTGATGGCTTCCAGGGTATTCCCTCCCATCCCCACCACTCTCTCTTTTACATCCGGCCAGCCTATCCTGTATGCATTGAATTGTAATGATGGGGCAGTATGCAAAGTTTTTATTTGTTTTTTTTAATAATATTTTGTATGATCCGTACTTGAAATCATTTCCATGCTATTTGATGTTTTTGTATGTGTATGGAATATGGCAAAAGCTAACCCTACTACTCTTACAACATCTGGCCAGCAGAATAATTGACTGATCTACACAAACATGTTTGCCTGTGATCCATGGCCCTGGATTGGAACTAACCAAAAATTCTTATTTTCCCCTCCTAAAACACCAAGAGTAAAGATTCATAAAAGCAAACCCAAAATGGTCATAATAATCCAGCTTCGAGTAGCACAAACAATGTATACCCTGAGGGCCCAATTTCCAGAGTTCTCGTGCTCCCCCCAATTTCAGTCAAATACCAACAAAGGATTTGTGAGTGTATTCTTGGAAAATGCTATAACACATCTCTGCAAACAATGTTTTTAGATCTATTCCTACCATATTTGGAGCACTGGCACGTTAAGGCACCACGCACAAGATATTAGTACATATAACTGTCCATGTGAGAATAAACTCCTAGCCTCTTCAATAGGAGGCCAGATTTGAATTAGGGGCGCAGCAGGTAGCGCATTTGCTACCCGCAGGTAATACCTACATTTTTGGACACCTCCAGCGAGCACTCAATGGGTTTACCCAGCCCCATCGGGTGTCTGCATGTCCAAAAATGCAGATCTTTCCTGGACTTTCTGGGACACGCAGGGAAGCTCCTGCCCATGCATGATCCCTGGGCTGACTCACCCATCTGACTGTGCTACTGTTCCCGCTACTCCTCCAGATGTTGCTCCTTCTGGCCTGGCTTGCTGCTCAGCTGAGCCAGGTAGTGCACCACAGTCCCCATAAAGGGGGTGCGCGTGGGGCCAAAGGAGTAGTGGGAGCAGTGGCACAGCAGGGTAGATGAGCGCAGGGATAGGAGCTCCCCAGGTTACCCCCATGTGGTTCTCCCACCTGGTTGTGATGTTACTCCCACTGTTCCCCTGGCCCCATGCACACCCCCGCTATGGGAACTGTGGCACGCCATCTGACTTAGCTGAGCAGCGGGCCAGGCAAGGAGGAGCAGTGGGAGAAGTAGTCGGAGGAGCAGTAGGAGGTGGAGCAGTGGCACAGCCCCAGTAGGTGAGTCAGCCCAGGGAGTACACAGGTAACACATTGGGCTGCATGCCCGAACATGACTGGATCAGTTTAGGCACCTCAAATTTGATGACGTGCCCATTTTTCCAGATACCCTCTTTCAGCTCTGATTCGAACCATTAAGCTGTGGTATAGAGAATGAAAAGCAAGTTTGTTAACAACCACTTAACAGACTGATCAGATCTAAATTGGGCTTGCAGAGCAGACAGGAGAGGATTCTGTTTTTCAGCTGATCAGCAGGAAAGGTCTCCTCTCACCCTACAGACTTTCTGTAATACCACTCTACCTCTCCTTGGGTGTTTTCAGATGAGATGTTAACCCACATGGACACCCATGACCCCACAGATCCAACCGCTCATCTGAAGGTGAAGCAGCTGCATGTGTCCGCTATATGTGTGGGTGCTCTGTGGCAGAGCTACTCAGCAACCATGGATCACCAACAGTCACCTCGTTTGTCTGAAAACACTCTCTTGTCAAATGTAGACCCTTTTTCAAATGGGCCATGGTGGGTGGGGGGATGGGTGTTCAGCCATGGTGGGTGGAAGTGGATGTGCGCCCATTCCCACAGGTGCACACCCATCTCCACCCATGGAACAACCAGCATTGGAACCCGTTGCTCCGTGCATGGGTGATGGGCGGAGATGGGTGTAGCGAGAGAGCAAGCACGTAACCCCACTCATCCTCCATGGCATTCCCATGGATTCCTCCACAAACTGTGTGGAGATGGGCGGGGATATCTCATGTGAAAAGGTCCTTGAGAATGTAAATACTGCACTAACTTCTATTGGATTGAGCATTTTTTCTAACTTTAATAAAGATTCTTATCTTTATTATTGGTTGCTTATTTTTTAACTTTGGATATCATACAGTTCTGGAGACAAGTCTATTTCTATAAGATCTGCTTAAACTGAAGTTCTGCTAAGTCAAACTTTTTTTTTTACTTAAGTGGGATCCACTCTTGGCTCTTTTCAAATCAAGGAAGCCATGATAATATACACTGCCTAATCAGTTGCATGATTTCCGCCTGGATGTCTCAACTTCAACTCAAATTGAACATGGCGAAAACTGAACTCCTTATCTTCCCCACCAATCCTTCCTCTCTCTCTTCCCTGTCAATTGCCATTTACGGGGTCTCCATCCTCCCTGTCCCCCAAGCCCATAGCTTGGGCTTCATCTTCGACTCGCACCTTACCTTCAAACCCTACATTGACTCCGTGGCCAAATCCTGCCGCTTCTCCCTCCACAACATTGCTAAGATCCGCCCTTTTCTGTCTGTCTCCTCTGCCAAAACTCTCATCCATGACCTAGTCATCTCATGCCTCAACTATTATAACCTCCTCCTCGCTGGCCTTCCCCGCTCTCACCTTTCTTCCCTCATCTCTGTTCAACACTCTGCAGCGAGGATCATCCACCTAGCCCGTCGCTTTGACCATGTGCAGCCTCTCCACTGACTCCCCCTTCCTGAGCGTATTCTGCACAAGCTCCTCGTCTTCCTCTACAAAGCCCTTCACAACCTCGCTCCCCCCTACCTCTCTGCCCTGATCTCCCTCAGAAACCCTGTTCGAGCACTCCGCTCCTCTTCCATCCCCTCCCTTGCTCTCCCACGCCTCCCCTGTTCCCCCAATCGCCTTCGTCCCTTCTCCCTCACTGCCCCGCATGCCTGGAACTCCCTCCTTGCCCTGCCCTCATCTGCCTGGCTCCCACCCTCCACACCTTCAAGTCCCTCCTCAAAACCCACTTCTTCCGCTCCGCCATTCCTAACTCCTGCTAATCAATGTTGCATCCCTTGTCTCTCCCTCTGTTCCCCCTTCCCTGTCTCCCCTCCCCCTGTCTTTAGATTGTAAGCTCTCAGGCAAGGACCGTGTCTAACTTATTCTCTGTAAAGTGCCAGGTACATTGCTGGGGCCATATAAAAGATAATACTACTACTACTAATAATAATACTGGACAGATGTAGTGGCCCTGCAGCCAGAGGCCCTGTCCCCCCACCATAACAGGCAGCCATGGCAGCCAATGACGGCCAGCCATGGCAGACCCAATCCGGGCATGTCTGCCAGTAGTTTAATTACTTTCAACTCTGTGTGGAAACAGAAGTGAAGGCGGGGCCGCTGTGTGGAGTGTGGGGGCAGGGGCAACCACACATGAGTGCATCTCCCCACCCTCCCTGGTAGCCTGGCTATGGGGATGTTTATTGTGTGGCCTGACCCAGCTTGAACTGAGTCTGCTGTGGCTTCCCGACCCGACCTGAGTCGGGCTGCCACTGTGCAGCCGTCACTTCTATTTCCACACAGAGTTTAAAGTAATTAAACATCTTCTTTGTAATTGGGACCTGGGTGATTTGGCAATAACCCAATAATGGATGATAACAGACAAGACATTGCCTCCATTGTCATGCTGTGGCCCACTTTGACCTAATCAGAGGAGCTTTAGCCTGGGCTTTGACCTGGGCCCCTGGGCTAGCTGCCAACATCTGGTGGTGCCTGCACAAACGTGCAGGTGAGGTCTGGTGCAAAGTGAGTCAAAGCGGCCACAGAAACCCAGTGTCACGTCTGTTTTTACTCACTGGGCCTCAATGTCTCATCTGTATAATGGGTTAGCATTACTTCCTTTCCCAATTATTTATTTCCTGAAAGTTAGCATAGATGTTTTCACAAGCTTCCTCAACCAGCATTAGTTATTCTGGAATAAGTAATATGTTTGAACAACCCTTATGATTTAACTGCTTTTAAAGTCAGATTCCGAAAACAATAGAGAAATTAAAAGTGTCTTCATGAATCATTAATCCAGAAGAGTCAGTTGTGATAACACACTTTTATGATGTGAAGTCTTCAGAGAAAGAACTGGAATCTCACAAAAATTCAGAACTCTTCCAGAACTGTCTGGGGGATTTACTCACGGCCATTGATGGCCTTTCTGTTGATGACCTAGGCTAGTTGACCTGTGTCACAGCATGTTGATGTGGGCCATCAACATGGTGGCACTTAGACACCTGTTTCCTCTGCTGAGGCACCATAGGTCCCACTGGTATACAGATGACCCGAGGCTTCTAAAACGGGATTGTAGGCAGTTAGAGTACAAGTGGTGCTTGACTCTGGCTGAAGATGACCTATTTCAAAATAGACAGTCTTTGAAAGACTATGCTGTGGCTGTGAAAATTAAAGCTTTCTTCTCTGCTGCCATAGCATCCACAAAGTGCCATCAAGCGGAGGTCTTCCATGTGGTGCATAGTCTGATAAATCCTGGTTATGTCCACCCAGAGTTAGTCGTTAGTGTCGTACTATGCTGTTTGCCACCTACTTTTCAAACAAAGTCACTTGCACTTGGCACGGCTTGGGTACTGCTCATTTGGGTGAGAGACAGAGTTTGGGGTTTGGGGAGAAGAAGCAAAACTTTCTGGTTCTTCCCAAGTTGAACCCGCACTCCAAAGCTTATTTTTAAATTGTTCATGGAGTTTTTAAAAAGGAGTCAAAGAGAATAATGAATCACTTTTAATTAATATAATAATAATAATAATAATAATAATAATTAATAATAAATTCACCTGACAGAAGAAAGCTTTCTGCTGGTGAAAATCTGATACCACCAGCACAAGCTAGTAGCTACCACATGTTATAAACAGGGCACTGAGGGTGAGTTTCTCAAATTAGTTCATAGCTAATGCTGCTTTAACACGAGCGCCGCCTGCTTGCGCCGTGAAATGATGCTCCTTGTAAAAGTGCCAAGGCAGATTTCAGATGTGTTTAGATGCTCCGTATTTCTGGTTGTGCATTCTTTAACAATGCAGATTAATTACCTTGATATCAAGGTACTTAATTTGCACAGTTAAAAAATGCACGACCGGAAATACGGCATGTCTAGGCATGTCTAAAAGTTGCCCGTGGCACTTTTAAAAGGCGCATCATTTCACGGCGTGAGCAGGCGGTGCTCATGTAAAAGCGCCCTAAAACAAGATTTGATCCATGATCCTTATAAGCCCAGCACCTTCTCTAGTAGCTATACTGGCTCCATATGCTGCAGTGTTTACTTGTATGACTATGAAATTTTAAGTGCGCTGTAATAGTCTTTAAAAATAATCACTGTAAATCTGAAGCAAATGGTTTCAAGACCAAAAGAAGCTCTGATAATTTAGAACGTATGGTCATTTTTTAATTTAGGGCTACTCCTTTCCCCTCCAGCTTGACAAGTGTATGTTAATCTCAAAGCATTGGCTGGCTGTTGGTGGCAGGGTCAGAACAGAAAAAACTAGAAAGGGATACTTATAAATGAAGTATTTTGAAGGCAAAAAAGTATCTCCATAGACACGCTCTAGAGTTTCCAGACTCATGCTGACTTGTCCTTGAAGAGCACATCCAGGAAAACAAAGCAGAGGATGCAGCACATTGTTTGTATTATTTCTATTGTACAATCCTGTTTCAGGCAGAGAGGACAATGTAGGGCTCCGAGCCAGGAACTAACTAAATTGATTCCTGACTCTGCCATTAACTTGCTGGGAGGCCTAAAGTAAGCCAAAAGCACAACACCTCTCTGTTCAGACCAACACATTTCACACCAACACAGCTCTGGAGAAAGACTCTCAATTTTTTCCCCTTCACTGATTTTATTTGAACAACTGGATTAAATCCTATTATGCACATTTCACTTTAAACATGTTGTTGGTATATAAGAATATAATTAAAAGATTGTCTTTAGAATTTTGAAATCCACTAGAGGGAGCTCGTAGTCTGTTATAACAACAGAAGGTGTCTAAAATGAAAGACCAAACAGATAAGGCATCAGGTGTGGAAGGATGGGTGGTGGGCGGACCTAATTAGCTTAGCAACAAGCAAACCAAAACCATTTCAACTGAAGAAAGAAACAGAATGCACCAAAATATTCAGCTCAATTTGGATTGTAGAGAAGCTAAATTTTACTAAAATGCCAATATAGCCTGGTAGATAATGCCTGGTAGGTAAAGTGCTGGACATGGACCTAGGAGACCAAGGTTCAAATCCCATTTTAGCCATGAATTTACTGCATAGCCTTGGGCAAGTCACCGCCATCTCTTGCTTCAGTTCTTCATCTGTAAAATGGAAATAATAACAATGACCTACCTCCACAGGGCTGTTATTGTGAGAAAGAGCCAGAGGACTGAAAATGTTGCACAAATGATTAATTATATATACAGGCACATGCATGCAATCTTACGCCCTGTGGCATCGGGTGTTTTCAGACATGATGCTAACCCCAGTATAACCACACTTGAACATTTCTTATGCATATTGCAGGACTGTATTGGTGCCTTATGCAACCCCACAACATGTATAAGAAATGTACAAGTGTGGTTAAACTGGGGTTAGTGTCATGTCTGAAAACACCCATTATTTTCTTGGATGAAAGAAAAGGGTTGTGACATAGTATTTTAAATTACAGTATTTTAAACTATCCCAGGGTGATAACTCCTCCTCCTGCCACCAGCTCCCACCCTTCCCCTAGGGAGTCCTACACTGTTCTCGGGCATAATAATTTCCCCATAGATCCTTACAGCTCACTTAAAGTCAATATAACTCTATGGAGCAGTATGCACACCCAAGCACCTTCTTCAGAGAGCCACAGTTATAATAATCCAACACACTATAAATAGTGGAGGAGTTGAAGCGTGAGTTAGAAGGACAGCACTTTTTTTTTTTTTTTTAATAAGAAACCCAAGATTCTGAAAAATACTTCCAGACGGGCTCAGGAAGATTGCAACCATTACTGGCTCCAGGTCTTAAGACTTGAATCAGAAGAGAAACTGTCAGCACACAGAACCTCCAAAATGCAGATACTGACAGAGGGTCTTTTTAGACGTGACGGTACCACGGGTGACCACGCTTTAACCCACGTGGCCACCTGCAGTATCGTCATATCTGATCCTGCCCACCAGATGTTTCCCCAGGCGGGATAAGGGGTTTCTAAAGACTGTGGCAGGGTTTAGCCCACGCTATTAACTTGGGCTCCCTGCCAAGTCAGAGCGCAGGCTAAACCTTGCCACAGCCCGGGGAAGCCATCCATGGACCAGGGTAGAGCAGGCCATTATGTGTGATGAACCACTCTACCTGACTCCAGTTTGGGGGCGGAGCTTTTCTGGGAGGGCACAGCAGCCCCATAGGCTGCTGCGCCCACCCATCAGGGAGGTGGGCAGGTCATGCTCAGCAGCATAGGGGCGGGGTCATGCACCATATCTGCATGTTGCCCCATCCTCTCCACGCCCCCTCCCCATTTCAGGATACTGGCATGTCTGTTTGGCGGTCGGGCTGGATCCTGCCCGAGGTGAGGACCCTCACCCCAGGCATGTAAAAACACCCAGATATGCCAAAAAACAGTGGGACAGAAGTCTAGCTGTCCCTTATGGAAAGTTAAAGTTACATTCTTTGATTAGCATACAACATTCATAGTGCAGTATCAAGTACGTTAGGCATACATCTAAACTATATGTATGTTATATAGATATAGATATAGGGCGAAGGAAGTACTTACTAGGACAGGTTCATAGACAACAGGTTTTACCCAGGGTAAAAAGTCAACAGAAAAGTTGCCACACACATTTTATAGAAGTCTGATATAGCATGTAGTAATTTATCCTGAGCTTCTAGTTACCACACACTGTTTTCTGTGACTACTCCTATTCCTTAGCATGGGGGGTGATTACCTCCTAGGTAGGAGAAGCACATTGGTCCTTTTTAAACAGGCCACTGCTGCAGGGGGAATTGATGTCTGTGCTAGTGCGGGGGCATGGGGGCATGCATACACAGATGCACACCCATCTCCACGCACAGAGCAACCACCATTTTAGCCAGTTGCTCAGTGCATGGGCGATGGGTGGAGGTGGTTGGAGATGGGTGGGTCGCACGCCCACCCACCCACCATGGCATTCAAGCAGGAGACACCCACTCATGCCCCCAAAGTGGACATGCATGGGCATGCATGGGTGCGTCCCATGTAAAAGGGTCCTTTGTGTGAAGCCTATGAATTTATGGGCAGTCTAGTTTTCGTTAGGGATATGCACAGTGAGTTTCTCTCGAGTTACTCCTTAAACTCGTAATAGTTAGTCTTGCAGAAACAGAGTAAAAAGCAATCAAATTAAGCAGTCAGAGGATCAATCTCTGTGTAGAACTGCAAAGAAAGCCACCTTACATGCCTCCCCCAAAGCAGTGAATTTTGATATACAATTGCATTATTTATCAGTTCTTTAGACTTATTAATCTGAGAGCAGGGGCAAAAAACATTTGCAGGCTTGAAAATTCATGATAAGCCACGAGATAGCTTCCCTATTAAATGTGGCTTCAGTATCTGCATCCGTAGGTTGACATATGCATATACACATAAGCGCACACAGAATGAATGAAGACATGAAATAAAATAGATCTGGCTTAAAACTATCAGAAATGAAGGTCATCAATTCTCTGATTTAGAAAAAGCAAGTGGTAATTGACTCTTAATTTGAATCTTTCAAGACACCAAAGAATTGCATTTAAATAACTGAAGAATCAGTTCAAAGACTGTGACTCTGCACTTGATTTTCTGCTAAGTCAATAGTTGGATTTCAAGGACATATGATTTTTTTTTTCTTGTGATCACTAATGTCTTTGGTATTTTCTAAAGGAAGAAAAGGCCAAACCTTTTTTGAAGTCTATTGAGTTAGAAGTGCTTCTTATTTATTTATTTCCATCATTTATATCCCACCTTTCCTGCCTAGGCAGCCCGAGGTGGCTTACAAAAATTAAAATATTTGAAAATATACATAAAATATATAAAAGACATAAAAGGAAGACATAAAAGAAAATAATTTTTAAAAAAACAAACCATTTATGCCCTCAGCTATGGATTTCCATTACAGATAATAATGATCAGTCTTATAGTACTTGTATTTAAAAGTATCCTGAATATAAATGGTTCTTCACACCAGACATTTTCTCTTCTAAGTAAATTTTTAGACCATCAACCTTTCTGTAATTTTTTTTCTGACAATTTCAATAACACCTGTATCCTGTTCCCATAATTTCCCCTGTACACATATCTCCATTCTGCTGTAACACTCTTGCGTGGGCTGATGGCTCTATGCTGGAGTGGCCACATAAAGAGTGCCTGCAAGTCACTTGATCTAGGCCTTGGTTCCGGCATTCCAGTTTGGGACCCTACCTTCTGGCCCTTTTCACGTGAGACGTGCACCCCTGACTCCCTAAACCTTAAATCCTTTTTCTTTTCTTTTTTTAATCACTTTAGGATATATGTCAATGGAGATTCTTGATTCCGGAGTATAAGTATATGTGTAGTCTTTGACAGCATTGGAGTGAGTTAAAAGAACTGGTTATCAACAGCTAGTTCCAAAACTACAAAGTATTGTATTTCTTGACATTGTCAAATCCCACATTAGCCTTCTGGTTGTTAAATATGACGGACAAGAAACATGTTCTTATTATATATTGCAGAACAAAAATGCAATTTTTAAAAAGCATAATAAAATCTATTGGAGAATCAGTCTTGTTATTGCTGGAGATAAATAATTAGCTTTGTTATTCAGTCTGAATGTTAGCAGATATATTCTATGTGTGGAGCTGCCACGAACATTGGGTAAAAATAGATGTGACAGTGACCTGCATTGACCTGCCATGGCCCGCTTGGGCCTTGGAATGGACTCACTTGCATGTTTGCTCCCTCACTGCCAGATGTTGGGCCGCGTACACCCATGGGCAGGTATGTGGCTGCTACTGGACATGGCCTCCAGAAAAATATTAGTGAACAATCCCGAGCCAAGGTTCAGCCACCCAGGTATTTGCGGACCAATGTGGGCCCACACCTCAGTTAGGCCCCGCCTATCTCCAAAACAGGGTGAGGTCTTCCAGGACCACAAAGATATGGGAGAAAAGGCCAGAGCAGTCAACTGAGCGGCTGTACCTCAATGCTCCTTCCATGGGTATTTTCAGACATGACAAATCACCAATTGATCCCCCACTGGGATCAAAATGGCATGGCCAACAGACGTGCCGGCTGATCCTGGCGGGGAATCAGGGGGAGCCGTCTTGCACCCTCACAGCCCTACCCCCACCTCCCACGCTCCCTAGGCCACCCGCTCCCTGGGAGATGGGCGGGCACCGCAGCCAATGCGGCCGCAGCACCCGCCCTCCCCCCAGGGAGGGGGAGGCAGTTTAGGAGCAGACTTCCTGGCACCAGGGGTGGTTTCAGGACTAAATAATACTGATACTGAAGAAAATCGGTTTCGGTACCGATAGCAATTTTTTGAATGTTCGGCCGAATTCGGCCGAACCGAACTCCATCGAACCAAACAGCTGAACTCGAACTTGGGTTTCGAACCGAACGACCAAATGTCTGAACAGCGTTCTGTTCACCCATCCCTACAACCAGTTGGCAGGGCGGGCTACAACCGAGACAGGAGCCAGTGCTTCAAGGAGGTTAGGACTGTTTAGCTTGGAGAAGAGGTGATTGGGGGGATATGATAGATGCCTATAAAATCCGTTTCTGTTGTAAACTGCCACCTCGACCTGGAGAGCCAGCAACTGGCCACAGAAGAGCAGGAGGTGGAGGTAGAGGGGACAGGGGAGCCAGAGCCAGAGGGGAGTTGTAAATGAATGCACTGAAGGGGGAAAAGGGGAGGTCAGGGAGGGATAGGGTAACCTAGCCACAGGATGCAGCAGTCAGGTAATGTCAGTCACCAATATGGTGTCTGTTCCTCCTTGTGTTCGCAGGTGGCCAAGAGGCTGAGAGGGAGCAGAAACACCCTCTGTGGAAGGTAGGTGAAGCAAGCAAGTGGAAGGACACAATGGTGGCCTGGGGGGTTCATGATGGATGGGCGGACATGGAGGGCAGGGAACATGGACAGTGGGCACTGAGGCAACAGGTATGAGAGATGGGTGTAAAACACCGAGCCAGAAAGGTGGGATTGGGGCAGCCCCAACCAACAGCTGTCATTTACGTCCTGCCACAGGTCTGCCAGAGGGAAAGCTGGCAGAACCAGCTAGAACACCAGCAGGTGGTGAGCAGACATGGGCACTGGGGACCTGGAACCACCATCTCAAGGAGGATATGGACAGCCTTGCAAAAACAAGGTGTGAGGGCCTCTGTGCCCTTCTCATGAGGGCCTCTGTGCCCTTTCCAGAACAACTGGATCTGCAGGCTTAACCCAACACCACAAGTGCCCTACCACCGGCCACAGCAACCCTTCCTGCTACCATGGAGCCCCAGGAGGAGGAGGAGGCAGCAACCCTACTGCCAGGACAGGCCCGAAAGAGGGGTTGGAGAGCTAGGCCCAGGAGGGGTAGGGGGCCAGAACGTATTGAAAATATATTTATGTTAAGTATTTTGTCAAAGGTAAATCAATCATATTATGTTATGTCAACCATGGTGTCTGTCCTTATTACTGCCAGGTGTGAGGAAACCCATAACCCCAGATCCCAGTAATCAGGAAGTGGAGTCCCCAAGCCTTTGGACACTGTAGGACCCCATCATATATGGGAGCGCATAATGGACAGACAGGAACATACACATTGAGGGACATGCAAGGATGGGTATTCATCCAGAACCCCTAGGGTGGCCTACAAAGACAGACAGCCTGTCATAGCGTGGGCTCTCATAGCCATAAAATGGCCACTGCTTCCATTCTGCGCATGTGTGGCCCCTGGCAGCCATTTTGCACATACGTAGAGCTCTTTTTGAGGCTTCTCTAAAATCTTGCAGGATACTCAAGAGCCCCAAAATGCTCTGCGCATGCACAAAATGGCCATGGTGACCATTCTGCGCATGTGCAACTCCCGGTGTGTCAGGGTTGTGCAGGATTTCCAGTGGAGGAGGGGAGTACGGAGGGGCCAGGGACAGGGAGAGCGTGGCACCCCTGCAACTTTAGAATCACCCCAGAGGGAACCCGCCCCACCGACCTTAACATCCCAGGCACCACAAGGGCAGGAAGCAGTGAGGCAGGATGAGATTGATGCAGGGGATTCCCCTCCTAGCACTGAGGCCGCACCGGGCGAACCAACACAGGAAGCAAGACACACCCAAAAGGACGGGCTTCCCCAAACAGGAGAAGAGGCAGGGCCAGAATTGACGCTGCGTCGCTCCGCATGCCTGCGGGCGCAACGGGGACGGAGCTAGGGGCATTTCAGAATTCCCCGCTCATTCCTCGGGGCCGGCGATCAGCATAGCTGTGAACTAGCCCCTGTGTGACTGAGCAAGGCTTGAGGTGGTTCTAGTGGAAGCGGTGTCTGTAAGAGTGGTCGAGTGAGAGGTGAGTGTAAGGCGAGTGAGTGTGCGTGTCTCAAAGGGGTCATTACTGTTGGTGTGCACCGTAGACTATTCCTTGCTATCCCTTGCATGTCCTCCCTATAAGTTGGTGCTAGCTAAACCCTTCCTGGTGCTCTCCCCCGTGGGTTTTTCCCCTTCCCTCACCCCGTTCACCTGGCACTCTCCGCCCGGCACTATAAGGGTGGGATTGTGGGCTCTAGACTGCGTGGGCAGAGACCTTGTCTCCCTGTGGAGTGTGCTAGGGGCTCGCTTGCATTCTCTGCTTGATCTCCTCCCCTATGATGACCCGCCTCATTCCTGCGGGAACACTTAGGGCCAACCTCCAACCTGAGGGGACCTTTTTACAACAGAATTGTGAGCACCCTTAATCCACAGGAGTCCCGGAGCAGAGAACCCCCGTGTAGGGTCACAGGTCCGTGGGTTCCCCTTTTCCCCCTATGCTCATTACCCCTCACACGGTGGCCATTTTGAACGTGTGCAGAATGTTTTGTTTTGGGGTGCGCAGAATTTTAGGTCCTCGAGAATCTTGCCGAGAACACCAATTTTCGTAAGATTCTCGGTCTTGAGAATCTCATCAAGAAGGCTGTTCTTGACAAGATTCTCTCCTAGGGTGAGAATGAATTTCAGCCCCACTCAGAAGTTGGACATACACCCCTACTACTTTTCATTTCTATAGCACTACTAGGCATACAGGGTGCTTTAAAGTCACAACATTTGGATGGACAAGGGGAACACAGGGAAAGATAACCACACACATATTCCCATTTTACAGATGGGGAATTGAGGCTGAGACTTGCCCAAGGCCACCAGGCAAGTTCAGTGGCTGGAATGAGATTTGAATCCTGGTCTCCAAGGTCCAAATCCAGCACCCTATCCACTACACCACACTGGCTCACGCTGACTGGGAACATGGGACCCATTTTTTTGTAAGCCGCCCCAGGCTACCTTTGGCAGGAGGGGCAGGGTAATAAGTGTTTTAAAATAAAATAAATAATGGAGGCGCACTCACATTGGAAGAGGCCTCCTTGCTCCGCACTCAGAAAAAGCTGAGTGTGGAAATTCCCCACTCAGCTGAGTGGCATACAGACCAGGGAGAAGCATAGGGTAGCCAGGAGTCCACTCCGGACTAGAGGAACAGCAAGTCCATTCTGGACTAGTGGTGAGTCAGCCCAGGGAGTTGGATAGCCCATCTGATAGTTCAGTTACCAGTTGGTTCCCACAAGTTTGCTCTGTGCCATTCGCATACCCAGGGAGTGGTAGCTGGCGTGGTCTTCCCCAAGGTGGACTGTGGTGCCACCTTATCACCGCCATGTTTGTTTTCACCTATTGTCTGTAAAACATTGTCACTGAATGTTAAATTACACTTTTAAACAAATTGACTTAAGCCATATTCATGACCCATTCCCACAATCTTACCTTTCCCCTATTTTAAGGGTATATGCCTTCATTTCTGAAGCCAACAGATCCATAGAACATAATGGACACCCCTTATTTAATTTCACCACAGCTCGATGGAACATAATTTCAGACCACCACAATGCCATATTGTCTCTAGTTTTCAAAAAATTTCATCTGGCGAACCCTACCTTCTAAAAAACCTGAAACCAACTTATTTTACTGGCTCACCAAACTCTGCCAAAACAATTTCAGTACCTTACAACTGGTAACAATTAAGTCCTTTGGACAATTCAACATTTATACAAGCAGGACAGTTTCTTGACTAGAATAAATCACTATAGCTCCAGTAGAATTAATATGATTTCCACAGCTGAGAACTGGGCCCTCTGTAACTAGCTGGAAGTGATATAAATTATTTAAATATCCCTGATGAATGCACGGGCTGCAAAATAGATGAAAATCAGTTCCTTCCTAACTCACTTGCCAAACCTTAACTAAAGGTTAATTGATACAACTAACAGAAGGAAAGCGAGAGAGAGAACGTTCCTTCATGGTACTGTTGACTGATTCTACTATAGACTGATACAACAAACACATGGAATTCTAACAGACTGTATAGTAAAAAGCCTCCTACTATAAAGGTGAGTTATGGTATATGCATGCTGTAACATATACATGTTCACTTATTTAAACTAGCATCATGAGAAATTATTTCTAACAATGCTAGTAGCAAACAAGCCTGTGAATTAAATCTGATACTGATAAATCTGATACCAATATAAACCATGCATTCTAATTCCACTTTAAAAGGTAAAATCCAAGTCCATAAGACATAATACATAACATATGGTTACAATAGTACAAATTCAGTTTCCCTCTGATTTTCTATCACAGTGCAGCCTAGTGGATAAGGTGTTGGATTTGGACCTTGGAAAACAGGATTCAAATTCTGTCCTTGCCATGAATTCACAAGGTGGTCTTGGTCAAGTGACTCTCTCTTATCTGTAAAATGAGAACAATCTTAGTCTATCAGCCCTGTGAGGTATGACATTATTGAGGCTGGGAAATAATATCTTACCCTAGGCCACCAAGTGAGTTCATGGCTATGAACAGGACTGTCACTTCTTGTTGTTTAAGTCAGAGACTCCCATTTTGGCCTTTAGGAATCTTAGGGTCAAACAGCGAGAAATGTCAATCCTAGCTAAGAAAGAATTTGAACCCTGGTCTCCTAATACCTTATCTACTAGGCTCCCCTGAAGCACTTTGAACATTGAAATTGTTATGTAAATGTCAAATAACAATACAATTTATGTGCTTATTTAAAATGTTTTGATCAAGGAATTCTCATCCTCCGAACCCTGCTGCATGGGTGGGGGATGGTCCTTCTCCTCGTTCGCCTTATCAGGAATGAGGCAGCAATGTAGACAGTGCTGTGTGTGGCTTGGGTTTAAGGGTTAACCGTGCTGCTGGGATGGGGGTGCGGGAGGTAAAAAATGTAACGTTTTGGACAACTGGCCAATATGGAGCTTTGGGACACACTGTTTGGCTCCTCGGCAGCCACGCCCTGAAATTATAAGGGGGGCCCAGGGGGAATGTATCTCAGTGTTGGAATGAGTGGTTAGGATACGAACACCCAACCCTGAACCCACCCTTGAACTGACACTAAAGGCTTTTCTGGTTGTCTCTAATTTAAGAATCTAGAAAGGACCCACCACCCACCCTTTGTGGCATAAATTGGCAGATTGGTGTGTGTGTATGTGTGGGTGGGTGGTGGGGTTGGGGAGTCACCTTCCTTGCAGTTCCATCACCTGTACTTGCAGTTTGTTTGTACAATCATCGGACACATTCAAGCCCAGAAAGTTAGCTCATGTCATAATGGTCCAGTGCAAAGAATCGGTTAAAGGGATTATAGCTGGAATAGGATGATAAATCACAGGTACCTCCATAAGCGGGGACGTGTTTGCCGCTTAGTGGGCTTATGACCCATGGCTTGACCTAAATACAGGTGCAGCATTGCTATGCAGAACATCAGCTGTCCGTAACAAGTGCACGATCTGGAACTCCTCCTTTTATGGGAGCCTGATGGTTTGAAATGGGGAGGGGAAGCAGAGCCCGCTTGGAATTAACGATAAGCACTGGACCAGGAGAGTTCTAGTTTTTTGCTTGGTTGTGAGGTCACTGTTACTTTAATAAAGAGTTGCAACCTTTACACCCAATAATTGTTGTACGTTGCCTTATTCTGCAATGCGGGAACAATGAGTACATTCTAAATCTCTTCCAATAGACAGCGTGTATTATTTAATACTATATGCTCAGTATTTAGTTCTTGCTGTCCTTGAGAGAAGTGGTATAGGAGCCGGAGGACTTCCTGGGGCTCTTTAAGGCAAGTCTAAACATCAGAAAAAATTGATGAGCAGCTGGTCAGGCTTGGGCCAGGCCCATTCAGCTTCTCCAAAGGAGATTTTCCCATGGGAAATGCTGATGTACATTCCTTTAAAGTTTGCATATTTGTGAGCTCAGTAGATGTCAATTTATATCTGCTTTACTCTTGTCTAGTTAACTGTAATGTGATGTCATGCACATTTAATTCATGAAGAAAATAAAATTTATTTGAACAAATTTTAGTCTGTTAAGCTCCCAAAGACAAAGAAATTCAAAATCATGACATACATAGCTGTATCGTTATATCATTGGGAGGAAGAATTATTTTGGTGTATTTTTGAAGATGTTTTGACAATTACTACTAGTGTATACTTGTCATATGTCAGTCTGTTTAAACCTTACTGTGTTCCTGAATCCAATGTTTATTGAAGCTACCAGGAAGCTTTCCATTGATCTCAATGGGTTTTGAATCAGGCCATATAAAAACCATCGACTATCCTCTTATGACACTGGACACAGTTTCCCTTTTTTTCTGAAGACAGTGGCAAAATAGGAATTGAGCAGCTCTGCCTTCTCTTTGTCTCCAACTATCATTTCACTGTCTTCACTGAGCAACAGACCTCCCCTTTCCGCCTTCTTCCTCTTACTTCTAAAGTACTTGAAAAAAAATCCTTTCTGTTGGTTCTAGGTTCTTGCAAGCCTTTGTTCACTGTCTCTACAAGTGTGGGCTATTTGTCTGTATGCATGCATCCTTGGTGACTTGTTCTTCCTTTCATTTCTCATTTGTCTCCCTTTTCATTCATCGCTCATTGATAAGCTCCTCATGCAGCCACGTTGGTTTCTTTAGCTGTGTCCTATTTTTCTCCTTTATTGGAATCAATGACAATTATTCCTTCAGTGTCTCTCTTTTCAGAAAATATCAACCTGCTTTGACTCCTGTCTCCATTATAATACTGAAAGATGACCAACACACTGGAATTGCAAAGTTAGCATATGTATGTAATACTTCAGATATGATATTTTACAGAGCAAAGGAAGGGAACCACAGCAAAAATTACAATTATTCATGCAACAGTGTGGATATTTTGCAGTGCAATCAAAGGACTCCACAGCAAAATGTGGTGTACCCTAAGCCAAAGTTATCAAGTCAGGAGGACACAGTCTAAGATTATGTTATTATGGCAAGGCTCCCTCTGTCTTTCGCTGGGGTTTCCCTTGATAAAGCATAAAAGGTGTCCTGCAGTATCCCTCATTTTATGCATTGAAAAATATGACATTGTGTGGCTCATGGAGTAGATTTTCACCCTAGTCCTTTGACACCTAAATTGCTGGAATGTGTAAACTAACACAAAATGTGAAGGGCTAGATTTCTACCCCAGGCTGGGGGTATAAATCTACCCTACAGTAAAATGAATTGGGGAATGTTTCTACCACAGGGGCCTTTTTGGTGACATATATATGGTTAATGGTAACCAACTTTCCTTTGGGGATATTGTGCATCTCTGTGCAGGTGACAATATCCTAAAAAGGCAAGGCTGGAGAGCCACTAACTAACTTGCACATTTTTACAAGGGATGTGCACCAGGGATAGGAA
The DNA here is from genome assembly GCA_003113815.1 of Sphenodon punctatus. Taxonomy (NCBI): domain Eukaryota; kingdom Metazoa; phylum Chordata; class Lepidosauria; order Sphenodontia; family Sphenodontidae; genus Sphenodon; species Sphenodon punctatus. The sequence goes on from QEPC01009590.1 coordinate 1,598,759, forward strand.
CCCATCTGAACACATAAAATAAAGGGTATTCTTAAAATTCCCCTCTTATTCCATGGGCATGCTTTTGACCAAGCTTCAGGAGTCTAGGACTACCCTTTAAAGGGGACACCAATGAAATGTTGCAGGGCTGCACTGGAAGCAATGCAGCCCTGCAACATGTATTTTTCATAAGAGTTCCCTGTTAAAGGGGAGGTATGGTAGCTCTACATGAGCGTCTTGCTTCTAGGTCATACCCTGCCAGAGATTTCAAGCCTGTGGGGAAAGCTTACAGTATCTTTGCCTAAGGGTATGTCTCTCTCAGACTTCTCTGCATGCTGAATCAGTTTATCTACCTAGCAGGGCAGCACCCTACCTCCTCTTCCCTTTGGTTCTCTGTGATTCCACAGTTTCAGCTGCGACATTTTGCTGATCAGATACTCTCCTTCACTTATAGCTGGCCCCAGACAGCTTTTTCGTTTCCAGTCCTAAGTATTGCATTGCCTGGGTATAGTGCTTTCCTTCCAGTAGAGTCATTCCTTTCAGCTGGAGGGGATTAGCTAGCTAGGAATAGGGGAGCTGAAGCACTGACCACTGCAGGGCCAGCTCACCTTGTTAAACAGATAATGAAGCAAGCTTGTTTGCATATATAATTGGGTAATGGTGTGCAATATGTGGCACAATGTCATAGGCAAGGACCCATGTTCCCCATGGAGAAAACAAAGCAAATGTGAGCCCCTTTGTCATAGGGAGGATGGCCAGATATGCAAACTTTAGAGGACACTTATGAGAAATACAGGTTTCAGGGCTGCACTGGAGCCAATGTAGCTCTGAAACCTGTATTTGTCATAAGTGTCCTGCAGATCTGGCCACCCGAGTCATTGACCATCCAGGCAAAGAAAGGGTTAATTCCTTAGCTGAATGCTGCCTTCTGGCTAGGGCTGTAGCTGAACAGCTGATCAGACTAACTGGCTGGGTAGAGCTGATCCAGACAGCTGGACAAGCCAGAGAGAAAAGTGGGAGTGCTGAGAGGGAAAAGAGAAGAATACAGTGCAAAACAGCACACAGCCTGAGGAAAGGCTGAAGCTCCCTGTCTGAGATGGCTGTGAGAAACCAAAAGACTGTGCCTGAGGCCAGGGGCTCTGTTTGGACTTGGAATTTTGTCTATGTTCTCTTCTGTGTAGCTTCGCCGCTTGTCAATTTCTGTTCACTAAATGGGCTCTGATTCAAAGGAACCGTTAAAAGCAAACGGTGGCTGGTGAAGACCACATTCTCGCCTACAGGAAAATTCTAGGGGGAAACATGCTTTTCACCCCTATAAAATCACTAAAGCCAATAAACACAATGTATGCTAGAAACTAGGGATATGCGAACAGGACGGAGTTTGGATGTTCAGCATAAAAACTTAGTTCTGGTTTGTGGGTTCAGTCTGGTGGAATTCAGCCCCTCCAAATGTTCAGCGGAGTTCAGCGCTGCCAGGAGGCTTGGGGCACTCCAGGGACCCCTAGGGGGGCCCATGGCAGTATGGCAGGCCACCGGAGACCCAGCAGCAGCAGCAGAGACCGAGAAGGCTTGGTGCTTGGCACCCCGGCTTGTCCAGGCAGGCAGGCTCGGCACTTGGTCCCTGGGGGCGCCCGTGGTGCCAGGACTGGCCGTCAGAGACACAGCAGCAGCACCAGAATCAGCAGCACCAGCAGAGACCAGGAAAGCTTGGCGCTTGGCACCCCGGGATGCCAGGGCAGGCAGGCTTGGCGCTTGGCCCGCGGGGGTGCCCGTGGTGCCAGGGCTGTCTGTCTGAGACCCAGTGGCAGCAGCAGAGGCTGGGAAAGCATGGGGATTGGTGACTGGCCTGGCACCTCTACTTGGCTGGGCATTTCAGGCTGCCAGGCATTGGTGGAGCAGCGGCAGACATTGGATTGCCTGGTAGCAGAACCCATGGTACAGCAGAGGCAGCAGCAGCAGATAGGCAGCAGCAGCAGATAGGAAGCGTGGCATAAGTAATGGAAACCAGGCTGAGGCAGGGTTTGAGCTTGGCAACCAAGGCAGGCAGACAGGCAGCGTGTCATGAGACGCAGTAGAGAACGCAGGCTGGGACCTTGGCAGGGCACTCAGATAGGCTGGCGAAGACTGTGCAGCGCGAGAGAGAGAGAGTCAGTCAGATAGATGGGCCGAGATTATCTAGCCAGAGACCGGCTGGCAGGCTTACTGCTTCCCAATGCCACCCGGCATCATGAGATCAGTCAGATAGGCCGGGCGAGGCCGTCTAGTCATAGAGAGAGAGAGAGGAAGTCAGATAGGTGGGCCGCGATTGTCTAGCCAGAGGCCGGCTGGCAGGCTTACTGCTTCCCAATGCCACCCGGCATCATGAGTTCAGTCAGATAGGCCGGGCGAGGCCGTCTAGTCAGAGAGAGAGAGAGAGGCAGGGCGGGTGCCAGGCATTGGGAGGAAGGGACAGCACCTCAGTAGCAGTAACCCAGGTTGAGGAGGAGCCCAATCCCAAGACTGTCCCTGACATGGGATGGCATGTGCCACTGCACCATTAATCCATGTCCAGGGGCAGCTCAGGGAGTTCCAGCAGCGGAAGGTTCACCTTAATGAACAGCAACTTGGCCCCCAGTCTCAGGTGGTGTAGAGAACAAATGTCCCCTGCCATGGAGAACACCCAGTCACTGGGGACACTCATTGGTGGGCAGGACAACAGACTCTTGGCCACTTTGGACAGGGCCGGCCACACGGTCTTGCCGGCCCAGTAGGCCAAGGGATCACTGCTGGGTTCTATGCACAGCTCCTCCTCCAGGTAGCTCTCCACTGCTGCTGAATCTCTGTCGTACCCCCTCACGTAACTCTGCCTGGGCAGCACCTTCACCACTGCCCTCAGCCACGCTGCCTGTCCTGCTGTGCATGAGCCAATGCTCGCTACAGTACTCTGCACATATCCACTTCCACTTTTAATTTATATCCCACACTCTCTTATCAACAGATAACTCGAGGCAGCTTACAAGAAGCAAAATACAGGAATACATAATACAATAATACATCATAATACATCATAAATAAAATAACAGTCCCCAATTAACAACTCCCAACCCTTACATAAATCATACAATATGCCCTCCATCCATCTAGCAATCTCCCAACACCTACACAGAGTTAGTGTTGGCCATCCTGCCAAACATCTTCCACCTCCACCCTGCTGCCACCAGGGAGAAGCCCTCCTCTACTCCACCCCCTTGCTCTCACCAAGGAGGAGAGTATCTTCCCGGGCAATAAATATATACCCCTCTTCCTCTGCACATATGAGCTGCTGCTGCTTGCAATAGGGCATCTGCTGCTGCTCAGCCTGCTGCTGAGCAGCAGGGCTGGGGGCAGGGATAGACCCCACTGGCTGAAATGGGTGGGTTCTCTCACCCCCACCATCCCCAGGGGCGTCCTGCTGCTCCTGCTGTCCACTCTCCAGAGCCCTCTTTGCCTGCCGGACCCTCTCCACCAAGTCACCCTTCCAGTGCCCATAGAACACTGTCTGGCGTGTCACACTACCCTTGACCCTGGGGTCCGGCATGGTTGCCACCACGCATTCCACCCGCTTCAGGTGCTCATCAAACCATGCTTTCAGCCCTGCCTTCAGGTGCTGCACCAGGTCAACTGCCTCATCTGTCAGCTTCCTGCCCTGAGGGCCACAATCCCATCCCTGGAAAATCTCCTCCAGTCTCCTGAGGAGACTCTTGATCACCTGGCTGATGGTGGCCGTGAAGGAGCTGATGGTCTCCGTCACGGCCATGAATGGTCTGAGGACAAAGACCGTGTGACCCAGGATCTCCCATTCTGCCCCATTGTACCCTGCAGGTGCCCCACTGTCCATCACCAGTTGAACCTGATGCATGGTGGCTTTCTGCTCGAGAAGCCACTTGAGCATCAGGAACGCAGAATTCCACCGTGTGGACACTTCCTGCACTGAGGAGCCTTGCTCAGCCTGCTTCACCAAGAGGAGGTTGCTCCCCTTCACACTCCAGTTAAAGAAATCGGCCAACTTACTCCCCTGCTTGATCAGGGAGCTAAGGGTGCTTGCCCTAATCCCCTTCTCCCCCAAGCCCAGAACATCCCTGACCACCAGATGAAGGGTGTGTGTGGCACAAGGGATGCTGGTGAAGCCCCCCTCATGGACTGGTCTCAGTATATTGGCCGTGTTGTCTATCACCACACACACCCTTGGTGAAGGGTGCGCCTGGCGTGACCCACTCCCTCACCATGGTGGTCAGGGCTGACTTGATGTTCCGAGCGGTGTGGGGGCCATGCATGCTGCCTCTGGGTCCTGCCACCAGTGCACCGTGACTGCCAGGTAGGCATGCTGTGCATTCCTGCTCGACCACAGGTCTGTGGTGAAGTGGACGGTGACACCCACAGCTCTTGCCAGCTGGTCCCTCACGTGCTCCTTTAAAGCCCAGTACAGGGCTGGCACCACCTGCCAACTCAGGTACAGGGCTGGCACTACCTGCTGATGCTTCTGCTGCTGCTACTCTCCCCTAGCAGCGATACCGCTCCTACTGCTAGAGGCAGCTGTTCGAGCAGCACGCTTGCCCGCTGATGGAGGTGGATGACTGGCCTCTGCAGTCAGGAACCCGCTGGCGTCCACTGCCCCTGCCTGCCTGCTTAGCAGCACAGCGCTGTGGCATGACTTGAGGTGACTCACCATGGCAGTTGTGCCAGGGTTGGTGAGCACCTGCCCACGCTTCACCACCTTCTGGTACAAAATGCACTCCACCTCCCTGGGATCATCCACCCACACCAATTTAAAATGCACCCAGACCAAGGATTTTTTGCCCCCTCCTGCCTTTTGGCCTGCACCAGGTAATGCACTGCTGACAGCGCTGCTGGTAGGGGCAGAACATGGTGGCGGGGAATAGGTGGCGACAAAGCTTTCGGAGGGACAGCCATCGCCTCAGCACCAAACATCTCCTCCACAGGACTAATGTCTGCCTCGCTGTCCCCAATATGAGTGGTGTCCCATGAAGGGGAGTACTGGGACCCTGAGGCTGATGGACTGCCCACCATGCTGCTGCCACTCTCCCTGTGCCCCCTATAGCTATTGCTGCTGCTGCTCCTCTCCCTGCTGCCATTGTCCGAGGATTGGGCCCTGCCTCTAGCAGTCGGGGTGGGATCCACCAGCCCTGGACTGCTGGGGATCGCCTCAACAATGGGGGACATTGGTGGCCCTGGAGGAACATCTAACCCTGAAGCACCTGCTCCTGCAGCCACAGCAGAGACAGCTGCAGGCTCCTGTACTGCAGACCTTCCAGTGCCCTGCATGGCAGTGGACGATGCTGGCAGATGGCAATGCCGAACCACACCCCTAGTGCCACTGCTGGGAGGCTCTGAAGCCCGACTGCCAAAATCAGACCTGTGCAGTTTGAGGCGTGGTGATGGGCTCAGGCTGCTGACTCCTGCCACTCCGCTAGCACAGCCCCTGCCACCTCTGCCATGTGCCCCATTGTCTGCAAACGTGCCTCTCCTGCTTCCCTTCTCCATTTCTCCCACCCAAAAAATGCACAGGAAGATTTTTTGTTTATTTATTTATTTATTTATTTATTTATTCAGAATTTGAATATTATATATATCTACTACACTAACTCTAACTGCTATTAACTGTTCTAAAACCTATGGAACTAAATGGAATATTATATATACAAAGGCATAGTCCTACAAACACACTACAAACTATTAAAAGTTCCCTTCGCCGCCGCTGAAATGGCGGCGACGGGTCATTGTTGCGCCCCTCCTCCCCGTCCTCGTGACAAGAGCTGGGGAATGCAGCCGCGGCGAAGGGGCAGGCTAGCAAGCCCTTCGCTGGAACGGAGGTTGCTGGGCAACCGTCCTGAAGTGAGGCCGCGCATGCGCGCCTCATTGGACTTTGAGGACTCTGCCCCTGATAGAAGGGGCGGTCCTCTGTTAAGCCGCGTGGCGGCAGTTGGTTCTGGCCTGGTAGAGAGTCAGCAGCGACGCAGTTTCGCTGCTGAGTCTCGGGCCTAGGGAGTGTCTCCCCTGCACGGATTTGTCCCGCCTGAGAGTGCGGCAGCGATGGGGTGGGCGAAGAAGAAGGCCAGCGGGGGGGCAAACAAGAAAGGTGCGGCTCCCCGGGAACGGAGAGCCGCGGATGATGAATGCCTGGGGGAAGACGGGGAAAGGGGCATGGGCGGGGAGCCCCTCCCCCCCCTTCCAGGGCCGACATGCTGGAGCGACTGAGGGCCTGTGAGGCGTTATTGGGGGCTCGTAGATGCCCCACGGAGCTGGCGAATCCAAAGGGAGCCAGCGAGGTACCGGGGCCCAGTGGGGTTATGCATATGGTAAGGGCAGAGGTAGTGGAGCCCAGAGGGGAACCCCTGCATGAGCGGGGTAGACGCAAAAGGGTGGTGTCCCCTCCAGCCCGGTTTCGGGATGAGTCCCCGCCAGTGCGCCGGGGTGGCGACCAGGCAAGCAAGCAGGGGCAAGTGGGGCTTTTATGGCAAGGAAACCAAGGGGATAGTGAGGCCGTGAGGTCCCAAGGGACATCAATGGGTGGAGGCCTGTTTCCAGGTAGCATGTATCCAGGGGTTTCAGGGGTATGTGCACCTATCGGGGTGCAGACGGGGAGGGTGGTTGATAACCACGGAGTGCCTGGGCTGGCCCTATTCCAGGATCAGGGAGCCCAATGGCCGCCAACCTCACGCATGTTTGAACAAGCCTCTCAGACAGGGGGCTTGGTGCCCCCTGGTGTTCCTTTGCCTAATCAACAGGATCAATCACCCCCCACCAGCCGGAGGAGGGTGGAAACAACGGATGAGGAAGATCAGACGGGGAATCAGGAGATCTGGAGAAGGATCCTGGCGATAGAACGAGAACTGAGGGGCGAGAGCACGAACCTACCAGCGGGCATTTCTCAGGGGTCGAGGGCGCAGACATGGACCCAAGAGAGAGGAGTGGCAGGTGAGTCGAGTTCCTGGGGTGTGGAAGGAGGAACCCGGAGAGGAAACATGGGAACGACTGGACACCAGGGAGGCGGAAGGGATGCAGGTAGCCTCCAAGGGCAGGGACTAGGAGCGCCCTACAGGGGACAACTTGAGGAAGTAAGTGGGGCACAGGGTAGTGATGGGGTTACAGCACCTACAAAAAATGTGGGACCACAATTGGTCTGCTGGAAAGGGGCATGGGTCTGGATGACCCCAGCGATGGCACCACAGACACCGACAAGGGGAGTTAACAACATAGGGAGCCCCACCCCCGAATGTGTGCCGCCTAATGAACCTATGGGATTAACCCACACGGGGGTTCCCCTGACTGAGAAGGAGCAAGGAAAAGATTTAGAGAGATCGGGTGAGGGAAAGCAGGCTGAGAGTCGCCCACCACCACCACCAGGTGGGGCTATTCCCAGCGTAGCGGCTCCCTTTGGAGCACACTTATTGCCGGCAGTAAAAGAAAAGATAATAAAAGGCGAGTATGTTGACATTTACGCCCTCCTATTTAGTGACCCCATTTTAGATCATTCTGAGCAAGAAGAGGGGAAGGAAAAAGAAAAATTTAAACGCCCGAAAGCCGATCGCAATTGGGCAAATTGGACATCGGCTTTCGCTGTGTACATGGGTGTTATACTCCAGGCTGACCCCAGTCGGGGCCTGGAGCTCCATAAGTACGCGGACATCGTCCGCAGGGCTTATGGAACGGGTCCCGTGGGGGCGTGGTTGAGGTACGATGAGGCGTTTAGACATAGGGCGGCCACCACGCCGGGGCTTCGTTGGGATGTACACGCTCCAGACCTATGGCTGGAGTGTATGGTAGACGTCACTAAGGCCCCTCGGGCGGATAGCGGACACCCGTTGGTGCGGGGTGGTGTAGGTTGGGGGCAAGATTCCTTTCGAGGTGAAGGAAAAAGGGGTGGTCAGAGCCAAGGCCCCTGTTGGGAGTATAATAAGACGGGCCGGTGCAACAGACAGGTCTGTAAATTCCGGCATGCATGCGCGAATTGTGGGGGTGGTCACCCAGAGAACAACTGTTACCGGCCGAGACAAAAGGGAGGAAAAGGGGGGTACGGCCAAGGGCGGGGACCTGGAAAAGGCGCCCCCCCCTCGGTGGCGGGGACACGGACTGGAAAAGGGTCCGACTCCGGTCAAAATTGACCGTTTAGAGCAATTATTGCTACAGCACCCTAATAGAACAGAAGTTAGGTTTATAGTAAATGGTTTTAGACAAGGTTTTGTTATTCCTTCTGATATGGTTGGGCAGCACAGGGTAGTCAGGAACCTCAAATCAATGGAGGGTATGGAAGAATTGGCAAACAAAAAGATAGCAAAGGAAGTCAGTGAGGGTAGGGTAGCAGGTCCCTTCGATCTCCCTCCCATCCATGGTTTAGTGATATCACCGTTAGGATTAGTCCCCAAGAAAGCGGAAGGTGAATATCGATTAATACACCACCTGTCGTACCCACGGGGTGGTTCTGTCAATGATGCCATCCCAAAGGAGCTTTCAACCATTAAGTATGCGTCATTTGACGAAGCAGTGGACAAGGTGAGGCTGATGGGCAGGGGTGCACTGATGGCAAAATGCGATGTGAAATCTGCATTCCGTTTGTTGCCAGTGCATCCCAGCAGTTTCCACTTGCTGGGATTTCAGTTCCAGGGACGATATTATTATGACAGAGCCATGCCAATGGGATGTGCAATCTCTTGCTCTGTGTTTGAGCGTTTCAGTACCCTAATAGAGTGGGTGTTTGCCCAAAGGCTTAATGGAGCAGACGTTTCTAAATACCTCGATGATTTTTTGATAATTGGCCACCCACGGAGCGGTGAATGTGCTGAAGCCTTACGGGTATTTCAAGGGGTGGCTGCTGAGATCGGGGTCCCCCTGGCTCCTGAAAAAACTGAGGGGCCATCAACGAAGCTAACCTATTTGGGTATTGAACTAGACACTGAAGCAATGTCATCAAGGTTGCCCGTGGATAAACTGGTTGTATTAAGGGACAGAATTAACGAGTGTATGGCATCTCGCAAGATTACGGTGCGGGTATTGCAATCATTGGTTGGGAGATTGAATTTTGCCTGCCGTGTAGTTGCCCCCGGCAGGGCATTCCTTTCCAGGTTATACGGGAAACTGAGGGGCGAATTGCCCCCTCATTTCCGTATACGGGTCACCGCCGAAATGCGACAGGACCTCAACGTGTGGTTGACATTCCTCCAAAACTTTAATGGGGTTAGTTTTTGGAGAGAACGGTTGCTCCTGCGAACCGATTTACAGGTTCACTCGGATGCAGCGGGAGGGGCAGGTTTTGGCATATATTTTAGGCGCCATTGGTGCGCGGCCCCATGGCCACAAGAATGGGGTGAGACTGCAATTATCAGGGACCTCACGTTTTTAGAATTATTTCCTATTGTGGTGGCTGTAATCCTTTGGGCGAAGTTGTTTGCAAATAGAACCGTAGTTTTTTGGTGTGACAACTCCGCAGTGGTCCATATCGTGAACTCACTCTCTTCCCGGTCCCAGAGAGTCATGAAGTTGGTCCGGACGTTGGTGTTAGCATGTTTGAAGGATAACATCCTCTTCACAGCGCGGCACGTTCCTGGAATCGATAACGGCATAGCTGATGCCTTGTCTCGATTCCAGATGGATCGTTTCCGCGAGCTGGCACCAGACGCCAGGCACGAGCCGGACCCATTGCCACAAGGAATCTGGAACCTTGGGAACTAGAGATGCAGGCCACAGTCCAAGGGGCACTGGCCCCTCGCACACAGACTGCTTACGGTAGGGCCTTCCGAGAATTCCAGGAATATAGATCAAGAAAAGGGTGGGAGTTAGGTTTTCCAATCAAGGAACCGGAAGCGATCCAATTTGCCTTATCCCTTCACAAACGAGGATTGTCAGTCAGCACAATATCAGGCAAACTAGCTGCCATCACATTTGCCAGTAGGCTTAGAGGCTACCCATCCCCAGACAAAGGGTTCTACTTGAAACACATGTTGGAAGCATGGGCAAGAATCCAAAAGCCGACCGGTAGACAGAGAGCCCCAATAACATCCCCCATTTTAATTCGGATAGTGGAGAGTCTTCCCGAAGTGTGCTATGACGTGTATGAGACACAACTGTTTCGCACCATTTATGTGATTATGTATTTTGGGGGCTTCAGGGTCAGTGAAGTAGTTTGTCATTCCCCGCAGGACATTACACGCGCTGCATTTGGGATTAACGATTTGGAAACTGGGCCAGACAAATTAAAACTAAACCTCCGGCGTTCAAAGACAGATCAAAGGGGGCGTGGCCAAACAGTGGTCCTGTACCAATGCGGCCCTGCGATAATCTGCCCGGTTAGGCACATGCAGCAATACATAACCATCCGCCCACGTATCCCTGGCGAGCTATTCATGCATGTGAATGGCGCAGTGGTTACTTCATATCAAGTAACATCCATACTTCGAACCACACTACGCAAGTTAGGACTACCACCACAAGAGTTCGGCACCCACTCATTTAGGATTGGGGCAGCTACGACCGCTGCGGCAGCCGGGTTACCAGAAACAGCAGTAAAAGCCGTGGGCAGATGGCGGTCTGGGGCATACAAAAAATATGTACGCCCATATCATTGATTGTTTCTGTTTGTTCCTCAGGGGTCAGGGCAAGCAGGGTAACCCGAGCGGAGGTGTGGATCGTCGGCCACAGCCTTGTACGATGGGCAGGTGTTGCAGCTGCGAATTCTGCATGGGGAATCCACTTGGGCCTGGCAGACAGAATACATATTACCTGGATGGGGCGGAGCGGGCTACAATGGAGGCAGCTCCTTCCCATGTTAGGGGCTTTAGGGCACTTACCTCCACCTAGATTACTGGTCATACACCTGGGGGAGAATGATCTTTCGATAAGGAAAGGAGTTAATTTAATAATAAACATCAAGGAGGATTTAGTTAAAATAAGGGAATTAATGACAGGGACCCACATAGTTTGGACAGAATGTCTCCCCAGAGTTAGATGGTCTAAGGCGGTAAAACCGGGAAGGGTGGATAAGACTAGAAAAAATGTGAACAGGGAGGTCAGCAAATGGGTAAGAGGAATAGGTGGATCGATTATTAGGCACACGGGCATCGTTCATACTAGACCAGAATTGTATAGGAACGACGGGGTACACCTCTCTGATTTGGGGAACGAGCTGTATTTAGCTGCATTGGCCAGTCAGTTGGAACGTTTGTTTTATTGATAGGCAGTGGGGAGCGGGGCGGTTCTTAATAGACCACCCCTTAGTGGCGGGGGTTCAGTATGCCATGATAGGTTTTTAATAGGGAGGCTTTGAAAAGTAGCAGGAGTCATCTCCTTAAGAGATGGGGAGATGATACACGGTGTAATGCAGGCACGGCATGCAACGTGATCAGGTTCCCTGGGAGTGGCATCTTAACAGGCTCTGCAGGGACAGGCGCTGTCTTCGGACCTCGAGAGATGCTTCACTCCTTACTTGCGCCCTTATGGGGGGCTGTTCCCCCTCCTTCGGCCTTGCCCTGTCGAAGGAAGGGATGTTAATGGTTTAGGATACTGCTACCGGAGGGCACATCCGGGCAGTACCACAGTTAATAATTTTAGATTAGTCAGCATGGCATACTGTACCCAAATTGCATCGTGCAATCCCCAGCTGCCTTTGTTGTTGTTATTGAATAAAGAGTGCGGCCTGTTTAATACCAAGATAATGTGTCTGTGTCTCATTGGGGGGGTGCGTCGACAACTGAATCACTACACACTATCTCTATCTATCTCTATAACTAAGCTAACTCCTACATCTATCTATCTATCTATCTATCTATCTATCTATCTATCTACCTACACAGGGATGTGGGGTGGGGTGGGGTGGGACACAGACAGCTCACAACAAACAACACAGGGTACAAAACTGAAATGAAAGCTAAATCAATCTAATGCTACTCTAAATAAATCCAAAAGCAGGAGAAGGGAATCGGGAATGGAATATATACAGGCAGGAGGGAAAGATTCAATGGAGGGGAGGGATAAAGAACACAGGGTGGGGTAAAAAATAAAAATAACACCTAAATCTATCTAATCTAATCTAAAAAAAATAAATGAAACTACGGAGGTAAATGTGTGGAAATGGGTGAAATAGGAGGATGGCAATGGACTAGCAGGAATACACACTGCTGGGAGAGGGAGATTTCTGAAAATGCCTGCTGACAGGATCAGTGACTAGCTCAGAAGGAGTTGGAAGGGGGGAGGGCAAAAGCTCCATTTTGTTACTTGCTGTGCCCACCTTACCACAAACCCCATTGGCTCCATGCAGCCTAGCCTGTGGCCAATCGCATACTGCGAAGCCAGTGGTCTGAGGAAACGAGGGATGGTGATTGGGCAGGCTGGCTGCTAGTCCAAGCCTCTCCACCCCTGGTGCCAGGAAGTCTGCTCCTCAGCTGTCCCCGCGCCCCCCCCCCGGGCCTGCCAGCCAGGATTTTCCTGCCCGAACGTCGTCGAACCCATCCAACCGCGGCCAAACTGTTCGTGGCTTCGAGCATTCGGTTCGGCTGTTCGGTTCGACTGTCTGAACGGGTTGAGTTTGTGCTGAACACCGAACGGCTGAACCGCGTTCACACATCCCTAATAGAAACTAGACTGAAGTAAAAATTATTTAGCACCGTGGAGTTTAGTTACTCTCCTGGCCAGGGCGATAACCAGTGCCTTAATAAACTTCAACTTAGTTACTGTCCCACCATGTTCTCTGTAAACTACCATTAATGCCAGACAACGCTATACACAAGAAAGAAATAACAGACCAACATGATTTCACAGTACCATAGAGAATCAAGATTATTTCTCACTACATCTGACTGCTATTTCAAGGATCTCTACTCTATAGTCATCTAGGGAAAATTGCTTTCAGATGTACAAAAGTGCTTGTAATTTTCACCATCTGCTCCAAAAACATTTATAATTCCATTCTACATCAAGGATCCTAGAATTGTGTATTACAAAATAATTGCCACACTAGAAAGTTTTGAGCTCAGAATCATTTAGGTGGCATGTCCACATCTGCACTCTCTGCAGTACTTTTATGGGACTTAAATAGAGTCCAGTAATTATAACTGCAATACTACTTAAAGTTGCAAGACTCAAAGCATCTGAGTGAGATATGGCCTTAGACAGGGCAAGAGGTACTGTAAGCTTTCTAGCCTTTGCCTAAATGTTTTAATTTGGGCTGTTTCAATGCTAGATTGAAAGTTTACATGCTTGATCTCTACATCAAGGCTTCTTAAAAATGAAGGGAAGTGTGTACTTGGAAGTAGAGTGAGCTTAAGGGAAAAGATAGTAAGAGGAAGTTTGTTCCCTTTCGCCATTATTGGGATATGAGTATGGGAAAGAGTATACTTTCTCTGGCATAAAATCCAAGTCTTTATTTTAATCATATCATCATCAGTTTAGAGCGACAACAGCAAAACCCCATTCCTCTCCAGATCCAGTGCATTAACCAACTGCAGGCAAACCCCGTCGCAAACCCCATGGAAGAGCAAGGCACACACTTTATTAAGAATAGGGTATATAAATCAAGGGCTGGTGGCTGTATGTTTAATTACCATGGTAATCTGGTCAAAGTAGAATCAGGGTGGTATAAACGTTGTAGAACCGGGAATCCATAATAGTGATAAGTAGGAGGTCTTTATTACATGCATGCATAGAGTCTTGACTCGGATGCAGTAAAATTGGTAAAGAGCAAGGTAATTGTGGTTAATTATTCTGAATAGGCGGAGTGCAAATTCAAGATAAGAGAATGTCAAGTATGGCATAAGAATTAGGATACTGTATCAGTATAAAATTCGATAAACAGCATATTAATTATGTCTGTTTAAGTTTAAATGTGCATTACTATGTATCTTATATTTTTTATATATTAATTAATGTCTGGTTTGTTTGTTTGTTTGTTTGTGTATGTTTTTGAAGCAATGGCGAAAGCTAGCCATAAATAAACTTTATTCATTCATTCAACCAACTGCAGGCTCCCACTGCCTTCAGGCAACCTTACCAGCTTACCCTGCTGAAACCTCCTATGTTGGGGTCCCAAGAGAGGAGTGACTGTTCTGACACCAACTAGGGACCACTGCCATCCTACATAGTGGTGATGGTCCAATCAGCCCCTCAGGGAAAGGGGTCAAGCCATAGATTGCATATTCTCTCAGCAGCAAACCCTTTCCCTCACTCATGCCTTTTCCGCCCTCCATTCCTGTTCTCAGCCAGTTATTCATCTCCATTGTACTGCTCCACTGGGTTGAGACAAATAACATTAACCAACTAAAGTACCTGCATGGGCTTAAACACACCCCACAACCACAACTGCACAACTTACAAAGAAAAGGTGAGGGTACTACAGAGAAGGCGGAAAAACTCTGTCAGCTGCACAAGCCAATCAGTGCCCAGGAGGAAAATTCCTTCCCAGTCCTTGAAAGGAAAATAGACAACCAGTGCCAGCCTGCAGTGCCAGTCCAAGAGGGTAGATGGGTGCTCACACATCTCAACCACCTGGCCTGCTCCTTCCCATGCTTTCCATGTTCGTCTCTTAAACGGGAAGGGACAGGACTCACCAGAGGAGACTCTTTCCTGTCCTCACGCTCCAGATTAGGCCAATAGCCCAAACATTTTAAATTGCCCAGCCTGCCCAACCCCTCCGCATGGGAACCCTCTCCCTCTGCCCCCTTTTGCAGCTGATGGATCCTGCTATCCTGAAGTGGCAAGCTGCCTCAAACATGTGCCATCCTCACACATAGGAGTGGGGATGGTAAATGCTGGAGGGTCTGGAAACTGGCTAAGGGATCTAGCTAACTCTTTGGTTCCAAAACCACTAATGCATATCTTTGCCACAACCTGTCCTGACACAGTTCATTCCCAGCAAATTACTAGAGCTACAATACATTAACATTAATATATGCAAATGTTTCATCCTCAAACACTATCTAGAATTGGTGTCTGTATCAACATCTAGAAATTACTGGGTTGCTGAGCTAGGAAATTATTAATACATTTGTATTGCAGTAGCATGTAAGGGGACCCAATTTGGTATCAGGACCTGCATGTGCTGAGTGCTATGCAGACCATGGGTGAAAACAGACATGTACCTTAACATTTCTTTTGCATGTTGCAGGGCTGCATAGGGCACCAATACAGCCCTGCAATGTGCATAAGAAATTTTAAAGTGGTGTTAAAGTGGAATTACCTGCATGTCTGTTTTCACCCAAGAACAAGTGGTCTCTGCCCCAAAGAGTTTTCAGACTGACAGTACAATCTGTCAGTCAGAGAGCGGTGGTACTAGCAGTTAGCACTAGCACAAGTCTCATTCACTTCAGTGGATCTTGTGCTAAGTGCTACTGCAACCACTACCTGCATAGAGGATCATACCCTCACTATGGACCTTTTCAAACATGACAGCACCGAGAATTCTCATGCTTTAATTCTGCCCAGAGTGAGGGCTCTCACTCCAGGCAGGATTTGGCCCAGCTGTCGAACAAACATAATGGTGGCCGGGCCGGGGAGTAGGTGGGGAGAAGACAGGGTTAAGCATGGACATGTATCCACATGGCCCTGCCCCCATGCTGCTTAAAACAGCCCACCCCCTTCCCTGATGGGAAGCCAGCTTCCCAGAAGTGCCGCAGACCTGGAACGGGGTAAGTGTAACTGGGCCATCAAACATGACATACTATTTTACCCTAGTCTGGCCGCAGTAGCGCTTAGCCTGGGCTGTTACTTGGCCATGGGCCAGAGTCACAGCCCTGGCTAAGCACCACCTTGACCTAATTCTACAGCCTGGGCCAACATCTGCCAGCTGTTTCAGGCATGAGGACAGCATGGATTTCCACGAGTGGCAAATTGTGGATCGTCACATCTGAAAACACCCTATATCAGAACACAGAAATGCAACAAACAGATATAGAAGCACAAGGAGACCATACTATTCTGAAGAAAACAAGCTTTAATTTAAATAATTAATAAAGCTCCTAAGTCTTCATTATAAGTGTCTTCTATGGATCCCCTTTGCAATGACCTTACTTGGATATGAAGACAAATTAAATGCCTCACCTTAAGGAAAAAAGGCACACATTTCCATTTTAACTCTGCAATGCAGATTGTTATTTATGAGCTTGGTCTGGGTTTATCTTTGTTAAGGGATTCTCACTGGCTGATCACTAAAAAGCAAATGGAGGGATTGAGAAAAATCACTAGTCATTCAAAAACTAATTGGGGTTCTGTTCTTGGTTGGGGCTTTGCTATTAGTGATTGGGTTGATGTTGGAGAAGAATAATTGTAACTAGAAGTGAATGAACTTGAGCTGTTATTTAAAGGGGATGTACTAATAATCCTGAAGCCTTTCCCCCCTAACAGCTGCATATAGACGTTAAACAAGAAGGGGAATGGAATGGCACCCTGCGGCACGTGAGGTCCTGGGGGCAAAACGTACAATACCCCAAGACCACCCGGTGAGTTCTCCCGGCCAGGAATGAATGAAACCAGTCCAAGACAGTCTTGCCAATCCCGGCACAGTCCCACAGGTGAGTCACCTCATGATCGACCGTGTCAAATGCAGTCGAAAGGTCTAGCAGGACCAGTAAAGTCTGACAACCCTGGTACAATGCCAGATGGAAACCGTCAGCCAAGGCTACCAATACAGTCTCCATACCATACCCACTTACCCAGGCTGAAACCCAGACTGAGAGGGGTCAAGGAAACCGGTGCAGTCCAGATGTTCTGGGAGCTGCCGTACCACAGCCCGTTCAATAACCTTTCCTAAAAAGGGAAGGTTAGAGACTGGTCTATAACTGGCAGGAGCATCAGCATCAAGAGATGGTTTCTTGAGCAGGGGCCTAACCACAGCCTCCTTCAGGCATTCAGGCACCCTGCCCTCCCAAAGGGAGGCACTAACCACCCCAGCCAGCAATGGCTGTAATGTCTCCTGGCTGACTTTCACCAGCCAGGACGGGCAAGGATCTTGTTCACAAGTAGTGGCATGAACAGATCCTAACAAGGACTCCACATCGGCAGGCGACACCATCTGAAACTGATCCCATAAAACAGGACAGGACAGGGCATCCATAGCCCCAAGATGATCCTCTGCAATAACTGCAGAGCAGTTCACAGGTTCTGCTCATTTAAATGGGAATAATAATGATTTGATTTCTATAGCATTCTCTACCAGGTGGTGGTCAGAGCACTGCACAGTCATAAAATACAGCTTTATGACAATTAAACAATATAAAACATAGTCAAGTCCATTAAAAACAATTTAAAGGGGAGAGATAAAAGGGGAGGAGAGAATACATTGTGGGCCGATCAGCACTGGATCCTAAAAACATCTGGAGAATATGTAAGCTTTCAGATGCTTTTTCAAAGTGAGGAGGGAGGAACCGAGATGGACATCTGGATGGAGCGATACAGAGAACGCAGGACAGGCACAATATATGGTTGTGGCTCCCCAAACCGGTAAGCAGCCACACCGCAATATTCTGAACAATCTGCAAGCTATGGAGAATCACTGCAGGAAGCCCATAGAAGAGGGATTTACAAAAATTAAGCCTTGTGATCACCAGGGCATGGGTCAGCATGGCAAGGTCAGCCTGGGATAAATAAGAATATAACTTACGTAAATTGAGTAACTGAAAAAATAATCTCCAAACCATATCTGATACCCGGGTCTTCATGGACAAAGCATTGTCAAAGATGACACCCAAGTTTTGCACCTGGCAGACCATGTCAGCGTTAATGACAAGTACTGATATGAAGCAGAAAGAGGATTGCCCCTTCCCCCACCAATAAACAAACTCTCCAGAAAGCTATGGACACCGTAAGGAAGAGTATTTGTATCAGAGAACCTTAAGATTCAGTTTTATGCTATTTTCTAAGACCTGTATTAAAATATATCTCTATATAAGGAAAAAAACATTCTCAGTCTTTCTTTTAGCAGTTTTCTTATAGTGACATCATGGAAATTTTACAGTTACACTTGAAATCACACTGACCTAATGATTACTTTTTTCTTTTTTAAAAAAAAGAAGAACAGTCTAAACCTTGCATTTTTCATATCCTTAATCTCTGATAAACTATTAAATATTATTCTTCCCACAATTAGTCAATTAAATTAGTTGGATATGTAATTTTCATGTTGCCCTATTCATGATTATTCATGCTTGAAATGTTTGGAAGAGAGTTATTTTACGGTTTCTCCAGCAGCAGAGTTCTGTGAGTCTCTGAGCACATTCACACATACATCATTTAAGCACTTTTTTCACATGTAGAATGTTTAAGCACATTTCCCTGCATGTTTGGTGCACGTCAGAATTCTCTACTGTGCATGTTTCAGTCAAGATTCATGTTTTTTTTTAGGAATGAAACAAGAATCTCACGTGTTATCATGAGTGCTTTTTATACTAGAGGAGCTTGAGACCATCACGTGATCTATTATTGGAATATGGTGAGCATGCACAACCCAGTTGTGAGAATGTTAGGAGCCATCTCGAAGAACCTTCTTTACAAGGCAAAAACCTTCTGATCTCTCACATCGGGAGGAGTTGTTTGTAAACAAATAGCTTTATCTCCCAGTCCGATCAGTGTCCCAGTGTCCTGCTGCTGCTGCAGCACTACTAGCAGGCAGAGGCAGGTGAGGGATGGGTACCCACCCACCTTCAGTCCCCACCCCTCCCCTGGACTCCCCTTCATTGTTTGTAATCACAGAACACATGTGTTGCTGGAGGAAAGCTAGAATGGTCGCCAACCAGACGTTTTTGCTCTACTGACTCCCATTGAACAGCATAGGCGCTGTTCAATGAAAGTTTGCTACCGCCTTAACTATAGGGTCATGACCATGGCCCTATAATGCAGGAGAAAAAAATACTTGCATATTTTAGTACATGTGAAAGTGCCCTATCTTGCTGGGGTTTTTTTCCCCCTGAAGGAAGGTGAATTTCACTGCATGCAAAAATGGGTAGTACATCTAACATTAGACGTTCGATCAGTGAACGTGTCAGTCTACTCATGTGCTTACATGCTTTGCTGCCCTCGCCTCAGCCCTCCATGTAAGTTGTTATTGATATTTGTATAGATATGAAAACATATACAGAAAGGTTAAAGAACTTAAGCAATAGCAAATATAGTGTAAAAGAGATAAGGAGGAGAACTGATTAGAGGTAGAGGAGGATCATGAACTTTTTTGCCAATTAAAAAACGTAGTTTACAATCTTTGCTCAGAAGTTCTAGGATTCTGAACTAGCGTTCAGACAACTAGACTACATCCACTTGTGCTGACTACCCCCTCTTTTAGTAGAGATTCAAGGATGGAGATTGCCCTAACTTTCATGCAAACCATTTCCGTCCTTGTGTTACTTTTGAGGGTCTCCTACCTGGCTTTGTCCCAACTTTTGAAAATATCATTTAGATATAGGAAATGATATTGATGGATTTTTACTTTCAGGCTGAACAAAAAGACAGTAGATTGTCTGAAGCTTTGCTTCAGGACTGAAGTCAACAGAGAAAAGCTAAAAGCACAGAAGACTGATACAAAGTATTATGAAACTGATGACCTGGGGAATGAGTTTCTGATAGGAAATACCAATGTAATGGAATAGTTCCTGATGTCTCAGACATGTCATATTTCCCTTGACTGATTGGAAAGAGCAAATATGAACACCCACAGTACTGCATTCCAGTATGAGAAATTTCAGGAAATGACAATCGGGAAGCATCTTGTGCATCAGATATGAAATTTTCATGGACACAAGCTTAACTTGGCACACACATCAAGGCTGAGATTTTTCAAGTCTAAATAAGATAAGGTGATTACATTTCTTTGAATTATAATGACAGCCAAAGTGCCTTTCTCCCCAAGGTTCCTTTGGAAATCCAAGCCCAAATGCTCAGGGTTCTCAAAGTGCATCATAGCACTTATGGTAGCAAATGAAAAAAAAAAAAAAATTAGAGACAAATATGTTTTCAGACATAACAATTGCCACCCACAGACTCCAATGGAGAAATAAAAACATAGGTGACTCATTGGGGGAGCACAGGAGAGTATGTGGGGCATGTGCACCCCCCCAGAATTTTCCCAATACTGATGCCATTTCTCGATTCTTGCAATACCACGAGATACCATCCTGATGTATCGACTTTCCGCTTAACGTATCATTCATTTAGCACTTACTGCATGGGCAAGGGTACCATTTTACTTCTGGGTTTTTTATTTCCACATTTCTGACGCAATCACTGTGCAAATAGCCCACCCCTTGACTTCCCCACACTGCTGCTTAACCTGCATTCCAGTGCCTCCGCCCAGAATTGTTGTTCTGTGTTGTTCCCTTCCCTTTGCTCTGACCAATCTACAACTGGATTGCAGATTAATAAAGGAATCTGCATACTAGTCAATGAGTGACAAGAATGTACAAGGGGAAATGGAATGCAAGAAATGCAGTATTGTGTTGGTATTACCTCTAGGGATTAGAAATAGATGGCAAAGCAGTAAATGCTAAAGTAGAAAACTGAGAAACAAAATGTTGGTCAAGACATTACCAAGTACCAAGAGGTTCTCGATTCGACCAAGACAGTATCAGGAACCAGGATTTCAATGAGATTTCCTGTTTAGGTGAAATCTTGTTGCAGCCCTGGTTTTTTCTCCCTTTATCCTGGATAGTAGTGCAGAGTTAGAACACCTTAAGAAGAATGGAATGGATGAAGTGGCATTTATCATTAACAGGAGTTTATATGTTTCATATATGGATGAAAGTTTGGATCAAGTGATGAAAAAAGCAAAAAGTAGTGCTAGGGTGAAGTTGGCATCGGGAGGGGAGGGTAGGTTTCTGATATAAGGAACAATTTAATTATGATAGAAAAGAGTAATCGAAGTGGCAGTTCCTATCTGAAACAATGTGATAGGAATTCATTTTTATAGCGAGGATTTTGATTACTTTTTAATGGGGAAATTCAAAACAAGAAGGCCAAAAAAAATAAAAATAAACCAAATAAATTTAGCTCCCTCTGAGCTTTTTGATAGTTTGCAATGCTAGAGGTTTACACTCTGTGTCTCATGAGAATCCAATTTTGTATAGTTTAGGGTTATGATCATGAGGTTAAAAGTGAAATATAGGTGGCCAATTGAAATATATACTTAAATATATATATTTACAATAGTAAGCATGAGATAATTAAATAGGACCCTCTTCACCTCTTACACTGAAATGTAACCACTCTGCCCATATCTGAGATTTGGAGAATTTTTTCCTTAACAGAAGTTGTGATGTAATAATAATAATAATAATAATAATAATAATAATACAGTACTAGAGCAGAAGCCAATTATTCTCTTTGAGGTCATGGAATTTAGCAAGGAAATAAGGGGAGTACGTGGAATAGTCAGTTTCTCTTGCATCCACCTTATTCCACCCCCAGAGATGCATTGTGGTGTTGCGTTGCAAGTTTCTATTGATTTCCTGTCAGGCAGTCTTTATTACTTCAGTCTAAAGTACCATATGTCACTGAGACACTTGGAAGCAAAAGGAATTATTCCACAGCAAATTCATTAGTTGTAAAGGGACATCCCAAGCTCCTGTGAATTATGCTGCACAGAGAAAAATACAGCGCGACCATTTTAAATTCTTATGCTGCCTGGTTTCAACACAGAAAATTTCTATCACTGGCACATGTATAAAAGAATAGGAGTACCTCTTTTATGACCATGTCTGCCATCCTGAAGCCACTAACCCAACCCACAGCTAAGTCACATTGGTTTCTATGATACTTACTCATGAGTAAGTAAAGTTTGAATTGGGGCCTACGTGTCTAAAGCAATGATAGGGAATATCAGGCCCAGGGCTGAGGGCCAAATACAGCCTGTGTCAAGTTTTTACGTGGCCCCTTTCCAGTTCCTGGCTCTGGCTCCTGGATTCAGATTCCTACCCCCACGCACTGGAAAAAAAACAGAGCTCAGGCCAAGGGAGCAAAGATAATAAGAGTATGAACACAAGGATAGGGAACAGATCCATAGCACAAATCCATGGTCTGGGTCCTCTTTTTCTTGATCACACCCCTTAAGCACTCCTACCCCCAAATACAATATGGCTGTCAGAGTCCTGGGAAAGTCCCAGGCTGGAGCACAGGGCTTACCTAATGGTGGGACTGCATTGCTTCCCCAAATCTTGCAGTTGATTTCCAGGGACTTTTAAGCTTCCCACCGTTACAGAGCTTCTCCTGGACTTTGGAGCCGTGGCAGCAGCTCATCTCCCAGGGAAGACCCATGGAGAACCGGTGCTGATAACTAGCCCTGCCCAGACCCTCTCTGGGCTCCTCTGGGAACTGTTACAGCCACTAAAGTGCTGGCCCTACCCCTGCCTCTCTCTACCCCCTGTCAATATCCATTTGTAGGAAATTCTTGTGGATTGTAATACATTCCCTGTAATCATACCATGAAAGATCTGGCATGTCCCCACTACAGGCATGTCATTCTTAGGTCACTTGCCTACGTTACTGGAGCTGGCGATTCTCCCGGCAGGATTTCAAGCCTTGACATTCAGAGGGAAAAAAAGCTGCTAGATGTGACTGATGACACTTTGAGCACCGCACCAGTATGCAGAGTTCGGCGTAAGTTTCCCGGTGGGGATAATTGTCAGCCCCACGGCGAGTGGCCTTATACTGCCGTAATTAAATAATCAGTCATTTTGTGGTCATGCAAGTAACATACCACTTTTCAATATTCACTTCTCACAGTTTTGTATAGTCTTGTTCTGCAAATATACATAATGGTCATTTCATGGGCTATCATAACATTCAGAATCTCTATTACCCAAATTCCAAATGTATACTCAAGCCCCTTCATTTTTAGTTTAAATCCATTTTTACAACTCCCCGCCCCCCCCCCGCCCCACACACACACAAACACACAAAAAACTCCTTGGGTTTTTCAAAATCTATGATTCAGTTTTTACAGATTTTTGCCCTAATTTTGTTATTACCCCAGTACATTATTAGAATGTGGGAGCGCTCTAATAGTTAAGGTGTGTTGCACGCTATATTACAAAGCCCCAACATTCTATTTGTTCTAAAATCAGCATGATCAAGGTTAGGATTGTGGAATTTGTTGTGGAGCATCACTGGGGTAAATTAATCCGTTCGGCTGAATCCGTTTGATAAAAGCTGAGCTATCGCAGTTTGAAAACTGCACTTTCAAGCCTGATTTTTCATTTAGCCAGACCGTCTCGATCTGCACAGTGTAAAGGGGTTGAGTGTTGGTGGGGATGAGTAATTAGCCTTTTAGAAAATTAAAGGAGGCTGCCAGGTGCCTTTGGGCACCTTTGTTGTTTTATTTGTAAATCTGATTAGTCGTTTTAAAGTTATGGGGATGTGAAAAATGGGGTTGTGGGGTTGTGAAAAACTCCATGTTAGCCTATGGAGAGGGGTGGGGCTGCTTTGAAGATAAGCGTTGCTCTACGCCTCTTCTCCTGTCTTTCCCTTCCTTGATCAGGGCTCAGAACAATTGTCCCTGGGGTTTAGGGGTTCTAGGGAGCAAGAGCGGGGAGGTCATTTTGGGTGTGGGGGGCAAAGCAGCGAGGGCAGAGGGGCACTTTGGTTTTAGGGGGACAAGGGAGTGAGGGCAGGGGGCACTTTGCGTGTGGGGGCAATGGAGCGAGGGCAGGGGGTACTTTGGGTGTGGGAGAGGCAAGGGAGCAAGGGTAGGGGGTAGTTTGGGTGTGTGTGGGGGGTAAATGAGCACGAACAGGAGGTGCTTTGTGTGGAGGGGAGGCAAGGGTGTAAGGGCAGGGGACAAGGGGGCGAGAAATGAAGGAGGCAAGGGAATGAGGACAGGGCACTTTGAGTGTAGGGAGCAAGGGCAGGGGGCAAGGAAGCAAGGGCTGCGGGGCACTTTGGGTGTGGGGGAAGGGAGTGAGGACAGGGAGCACTTTGGGTGTGGGAGGCAAGGGCAGGGGGCGCTTTGGGTGCAGGGGAGGCAAGGCAGTGAGGGCAAGGGAGTGAGGGCAAGGGCTGCTTTGGGTGTGGGGAAGGGAAGGGAGCGAGGGAAGCGAAGGCACTTTGTATTTAACAAAAAATGTGGATATTCCATAGTCAAAAAACCTCCAGTGTACAAAAAGAGTTAAGGCTCTTGCAAATTCAATCATGCACTAAAAAGCATGGAAATTCCAAGTTAAGGCTCCCGCCTTAACTTCTGTGCCATATTAGTAGTAAAGACATTGTACAGTATTGTGCTCACTTACAACTTAGTCCATGCACCCACACGTTGCCTTCATCTTTCAGTCCCATTCCTCTTCCTCTGCAGGTTGGGGTAACACTGAAGCAGGGTACAGGAGGACGTGAGCTGGTCCTTCACCCCTCCATTCCTTCTATTCTTTCATGTCAGTTGGGGAGAATGGGACAGCTGAGCAATGTCTCATAACCTTCCCTCTTACCCACTAGTTTCCACTGCCCTCCCAGAGTACAGTGAAGCTTGGTACAGTCATACATAAATGTTTAATTTAAACTTTAAGTTGGGTATGCATTGAAATTAATTAAATGGAATGGCCATTGGAAGGAGTGCCAATTTCTAAATAAATACTATTGCCATTCCAACATCCAATTAAGTGACTGTGAAATAATACAACACAGCTGCATCTTTGGGAGTACACGGCGAAAGCAAGAGGGTGTGAAATAATGAGGACGTCACCAGATGCAGTAAGTGAAATGGTTTGAATGATAGGGAAAAATACAGAGAGTGGGCAGGATCAAGTAAGTGGGTGGAATTACAAGAGGAATTAGAAATAGTTACAATAACAAGGTTCTGAGTGAAAAAACTGATTCAGAAGACTAATGGGATAGCAGGGGGAGCACTCCTATTGTTTAACCTATTTACCATAGCCAACACCCTATCCTTTGAGTCCCAATAGCCTCCCTCCCTGTTATTCCACTTCCTCTCCCGTTGTTGCTGGGTTTGTTTTTTTTGTCATTCCACACACACCCTTACTTCTATTCCATATGAAATACACAAATAAATATTGTATTTCTCCCAGAGCTTTTGAGTTCTCTGTGAGGAGAGTCGGGGCTAGAGGGTTATAGGGGAGACATGGACCCAGGACTTCTGGGTTGTCTGTTACAAGGTTGAGAGATGAGCAGGGAAGAAGAGAACAAGCTAGGAACCAGGACTATTGAGCTGCTTGAGAAGGGAGTGCAGCCTACTGGATTAGAGTGGGGTGAAGAGGCTGGAAGCTAGGAGTCCCAAATTTTCTGTTAAAGGGTTGGAACCAAGTAGATTAGATGGGGAGAAGGGGCAGAAGCCATGGCTCCTAAGTTCTCTCTTTCTTAAAGAGGAAATGGAGGGGGTAAAGGGCCAGTTCACACCCTCCTGTCCTCAGCTTCAGTGTTGCCCCCAACCTGCAGAGGAAGAAGATTGGGGCTGAAAGACCAAGGCAAAGTGTGTGTGCATGGAGCCTAAATTGTAAGTGAGCAAAATATGCAAGACTGTACAATGTCTTTACTGCTAAAATAACACGGACGTTAAGGCAGGAGCCTTAACTTGGAATTTCCATGCTTTTTAGTAGAGGTGAGACCCCGGGGCAATTACCGGATACCAGATTTACCGGTTTTCCGGTTCTCAAAAGAACCGGATTCTCGGATTAAATCCGGTATCCGGTACCGGTTTTATTTCATTGATTTCAATGGGGCACTGTGTCCCCATTGAAATCAATGGAATACAATTCCTCCCCCTCCCCCTTCCAGGCTGCGCGGGTGGAAGGGGGGACATCCCCCACCCACCCTGTCCAGCCTGGATTTTTGTTAAAAAAGAGCCCCCCCCAGCACCAGTGGCCGCGGCGTCCCCGCAGCCGCCGGTAAGTATAGACCCGATCCCTGGGGGGGGTGTTTCCTAACCCCCCAGGGATCACCCCTACTAAAGTTGACTCAGAGCTGTACCTTTGCGGAGCTCCGGGTGCGGCGGCGGCGGTGGGCGGTCCGGAGGCCTCAGCGCCGGCTGTGGCTGCCGGCGTCAGAGATGCTCTAGGCCTTCCTGGGAACTTTGGGGTTTCCCCGGAAGGCCTAGAGCGTCTCTGACGCCGGCAGCCACAGCCGGCGCTGAGGCCGCCGGATCGCCCGCCGCCGCCACCGCCGCCGCACCCAGAGCTCCGCAAAGGTACAGCACTGAGTCAACTTTAGTAGGGGTGATCCCTGGGGGGTTGTTTTTTGTTAAACACCCCCCCCCCAGGGATCGGGTCTATACTTACCGGCGGCTGCGGGGATGCCGCAGCCGCTGGTGCTGGGGGGGGCTCTTTTTTTAACAAAAATCCAGGCTGTGCAGGGTGGGTGGGGGGTGTCCCCCCTTCCACCCACGCAGCCTGGACTCGGGGAGGTTTTTTTAAAAAACTTTTTTGGTGGGATTTACATTGCAGTCATTCATTTAAATGGCTGCAATGTAAAAAAGTCCGGTACCCGGAATCCGGTAACGGGACCGGATTTACCGGGTTGAATCCGATAATGCCGGTACGCTCAGTACTGGCATTATCGGATACCGGATTTACCGGCACACCCACCCCTACTTTTTAGTGCATGATTGAAATTGCAAAAACCTTAACTCTTCTTGTAAACCAGAGTGTTTTTTTTACTATGGAATAAAATAGATCATTTTATTAGAAAAATGCATTACATTTCATTAGAAATATGTGGTATGTTAATAATAAATTAGGCTGCTTTTAAAAGAGGCGTGCTGAAGCCTGATAATTGAAGTCTTAAGAATGCGCCGCTCCAAAGTCCCGTGTCTCCAGCCGCCGCCGCCGGCAACGGGGAGAATGTCACTTCCGGCGGCTTTGCTTTAATGCGACGTTGCGAAGACGCTTCAGCGCGCCTCGTTTAAAAGCAGCCTTAGTCTATGTGTATATGCAAAACTGCGTGTTGCAGTAAGACAATTTAGTGGAAGATATACACACACAATACATGCAGGCATGCTCAGAGGTGCATGCAAATCTGTACAGACTGATGAATCTCATGCCCACCACCTATGTTTTTTTGTTGTCCACCAAAATATACCCTGATTTTTACTCTGCAAAATTATGAGTCATATATTTGCACCAACTTTCACCTGGTTTTTGTTGTTGTTGTAACAAACACTGATAAATTCCTTGGAAAAATAAAATAAAATAAATAAATAAGCTGAAAATGAAGGGCCCTATGTATATTTAAATTTGTACATTTCTTAAGTACTTTCATTCTGTGGTTTTCCCAACTTCAGTTCTATTTACTTCATTTAAAAAAAAATGTTCACTAAAGGAAGTTTCCTAAATATTGTGAAATGTGAACCCAACCTCTGGCTTTCTTCACAGTGCACGCATGCAGCACTCACTGTGCTTTGTCCTGCTAAGCTACAGTTATATATTTTTAAGCATTCTTTCTGAATGACACTGTTTTTCACTGAACTACTGTGCTAGACTGACTTTGGTCTGAGGACTCTGGCCTTTTCTGAACTTCAGCCCCAACTTCTTTGTTAGGGAGAGTCATTGAAGAAAGGCATTAAGCTCACCCTGCCATGCCATTATCAGTCTACAGGGGGAGAAAAATTTAGGGGGAAATAATAAAGAAAAGGAAAATGTGGAGAATTGGAAACAGAGGGTAATTATGTACACATATGTATGCATGGTACCTAATCTACACCTACATCAACTGGTCCAAAATGAAATACAAAACAGAAAAAAAAAAGCATAAAGTAAATGACAGAGGGAGCTTATTCCTCTTCTTTTGGTGGATGAGGTTCTTCATGGCTCAGTGGAACATGGGCGTATGGCACTAGTCGTGCAAGTCGTAGGGCAAGAGGGGTCAGATGTCCTACATGAATCTCACCATCCCTGACAGCAGCAATAGCTTGCTGGAGTGTCCTTTCTTGCTCTACTACTGAGGTGCAGTAGGTACAAGGCACTGATTGCCTCCCCCTGCTGCCTGATGTCGTGGCTATATGCCCTGGTCTGGTGCTGCCTGCAAGTCAGGGCCTGCCACTGCTGCCTACATGAGACCCAAGACTCCAACAAGGCTTGGAAGGCCCTGTTAGCAGCCTCAAGGCCATCACTAAATTCAGTAAGCACAGGAGGGCCTTCCTCCTCCTCATGGCCTACTGCCTCCCTCCTCCTCTGTGACCTAGAAAGGTGCATCTCAAATATAAATAAGAGAGATAGAGAGTGTGTGTGTGTGTGTGTGTGTGTCTGGGAGACACAAAATCACATGCGGGGGAGGAGGGGAGGTTAGATGTTCATGGTGCAACTAGGCACCATTGAAAACAGTGGGTAATGGGGAACTCACGCATGGATGGAGATCCGGACTTGTGAAACCTCAATAACAAGGTTTCACAAGTCCCGATCGCCATCCATGCACGAGTTCCCTGACACCTGCTGTTTTCAGTGGTGCCCGGCCAACTTCCAATATCTGGCCCCCTCCTCCCGCATGATTTTGTTTCTCCCATACTCTGAATGACCACACGTGAGATTGGCTGAGGCTAGAAAAGCTTGAAGTACAGATGGAAGAGTGTCTGGTGTGGAGCAAAGGTCTAGGTGTGACTCTAGCTGTGAGAGCAGAACAGAGTCCTGAGGGAAAGAGTGCTTCACCAGCAGGATCTGGAACCCTTTTTGGTATCAGTAAACTGGACTGAAGATCAGGTCCCTCTACCACAATGTCATACACCATTTCTGAATGTGGGTTCGTGCCAGCAGCACCCACTCTAAAAATGTCTTGTGTGAATGAGCTCTCAGACTTCCACAGAGATATTTAATGCTCCATTCAAATAAAATAGGTAGACCTGCTGCTTCATAGAATGTTCACAGCTGCTTCACAGCAACGAGACATTTACGCTTCAGCAAGTATGAATTGCTTCTCACAGAAAACACCACTCTGACAGCAGAGTACATTAAGGCAGGCACTCTGCCTGGAACTGTACTAAGTGGACATTTGCTAGCATTTGTGGGAGCCTTGACTAAGTCGTAAAAAATATAGGCCACGTTCTGCTGTTATTTTTGCATGTGTAACTCTGTTGAAGTCATTGTAAACTCCAGAAACTTTGTATATTTTTTAGGCTAAAGTAACATTGCTTTTTTGACCGGCTCCACAAAAATGTGACCTAGAGGCAGGGAGAGATCTGTGTTCACTGCATTTTCGTCATTGGTGGCAATGGAGAAAACACAGTGAACATAGTTCCCTACTAAAAGCCAAGTCTCAAGATACCTCTGCCAATCACCAAGGTGAGTCTCTACTCTCTATGGAAGATAGTGAAAATTTCAGCATGATGAGCAGAGGGGCATATGACACGTCTCCACATTGTACTGTCAATGTCTGGCGTAAAGTAAATGGTAAAGCAATATTTATTGAATAATTTATTTGATATATTCTGTAATATTTTTCTCAATGAATTATTCCATGGAGGAATCTTTTCATTAAACAGCAGCACAGTTATATAATCCATGGAAAGGGATTAGGTTATTATTTCTCAATTTCTATAGTTTTGCCTCTTGCTTTTTCACAAATCTAGGTGCTTAACATTTCCCCCTCTGTTATTCTACTAATACATAGTTACACTTGCATAAAAGCATGCTTGGGACCGTCTGAGATTAACATCTGAAGCATGTGTGGGTTTCTACGCCTCCCAATAGATTTTGTCAATATATATTTCTGTTTTAGTGCATACAACATTTCTGAAAAGCAAAGGGATCAAAAGCTTTCAGGATAGATTTTAAAATGTCATCATGCAGTCTCTGCTACACTGTACATTTCTGTACTGGAGACCCTTAATCCCATCTCTAAACATATTGAGCCACGTGCCTCTGCAAGGAATGGTATTTTCACTCTAGTGTATCTGTGCTGTCATAATATGGTATCCATTTAGCAAGGAATTCAGTCTCAGAAGAGCATCATCCAGAAGATTGTCATTCTCTCACACACATAATAGCACCCTGCCATATTAAATAGGTTCCGGTGTTATACGTTTTATCTTTCATTCAAAGTCCCCTTCTCCCCCGTAACCAAGGTAAGCACATGCACCTGCAACTTCTCAACTTCGTGTCAATGTATTTCTGTCTCTTTATATGTTCCCCTTTCTTTTGTCTCCCCACCCCTATCTCTTCTAGATTGCAAGCTCTCTGGGGCAGGGACCTGTCTCTAATTAACAACTGTACAGTGCCCAATATATTGTTGGTGCTATATATTATTTATTTATTTTATTTTTATTTATTTTATTTATTTTATATAAATAAATATAATTATACTAATACAGATAGTAGTAGTAGTAAATAATACAAATGATTATAATTAATACTTGTAATTATTATTAATAAGCTAGTTTGGTGGGGAGTCTCTTCACTGGTAGATTGTTCCAAACTCTTACAACCTTTGGGGTTGAAAGTGTTGTTGAGAGGGTTGAGCAAGTTGTGAGATGTCTCCTTCCCACACTTTTATTAGCAGAGAGGGAACTGCCAGGCAAGGGATGGGTTACGAAATCTAAGCTGTTTAGTGGAAATGTAACACCCATCAGCCTTCTTGGAGGTCCCCTGGGTTAGCCAGGGGGCCACAATGGAGAGGGCGTTCTCGGTGGTTGCAATGCAGCTGTGGAACTCCCTCCCAGAGGAAGCTCGACTGGCTCCAAGTCTGTTGGCCTTCCGCCGGGCCTGTAAGACCTGGCTGTTCATCCAGGCCTTCAGGGAAGGGAGTGGGTAGGGGTGGGGGAGACAGGTAGTGCACAGGGGGCTGGGTTAAGTTAGGGAGGGTTTGGATATGGGTTATTTTAATCTGGAGGTTTTAGGTTGTTTTAATTGTACTTTACTTATGTGTTTTTAAAATCTTGTTAGCCACCCTGAGATGCTTGTAGCAGGAGGGGGCGGCATATAAATTTTAATAATAAAATAAATAAATAATACTCTTGGGATCTAACTCCCCAAATCCTAGTTGAAAGTACTTCCATCTCTGTGGGCTTTGGCATTTCTTACATGTAGATGAGATTGGAAGTGGCTGCACAGTTTAGCTCTGATCAAACATCCATGTGTGTCTGTGAACCAAACCTATCCCCTGTGCCACGTGGCAGAGGGAGAGGCCAGGGTGCAGGTGAAGATGCAGGTGGCAGGCCAGTTGGGAGATAGGACACTTTGGGTAATTTCAGACGTGACGGGCCATTTGGCCCGCCACACTGAACTACAGTCCGGCATCTGTTTTGGATCCTGGACAGGAATCAGCCCAGCCGTTCTTTAGATGTGCTGGCCTGATTCCTAGCAGGGATCAGGGAGGGGACAGGGCTGTGCGGCGCGACGTGCAGCCACACAGCCCCGCTCCCCCGGCCGCCCGCCAGGAGACGGGCGGGCGCAACGGCCAGTGATCCCGTCCTGTGGTCAGGACCACAATCCGGGCCAGATGTTACTTTCGGCCCATCCTGGATCATGATCACCGTAATCACAGTTGGGGACCAATCCCACCATGATTCTGGACCTCCAGGCAGCCGGAGGTCCAGAATCATGGTCAATGTGATTCCCGCCGGAGGTTCACTGGGGTGAAGATTTATTTATTTATTTTATTTTATTTATTTATTTATACAAATTTTTTATCCCTCCCCTCTTGCCCACAGGGCAGTCCGGGGCGGCGAACAGCAAATATAAAAACAATAAAACAATAAAACAATTTTAAAAGTTAAAATTCACAAAAATGCAGGGAAGAATCTGGAATCTGGCGGAACTCACACCAGATGTTATGGGAATCATGGCCACCGCAGGGGATTCACTGTGGTTGACCGTGATCTCGTAACATCTGAAATTACCCTTTATCTGAGGAACGGTGCATGTGCGGAGGGGATAGGTTTGATCTGTGTGCACCCGCTGCTCCCACACAAACCTTGGATTGTTGTCTTTGGCTCTTCCCGTAGTCTATTCGCCGGTATCTGAGGCCCAGCTCTGGTTCTCTATCAGTCTTACACTGGCATAACATTCTGAAGAGGATGTGAGTATTTGTCATGAACTTCAATTTTGAAAACTTGTGAGTGCAATTTTGAACATCTGCCTGTCTTTGCAAGTTCACGTGAGCCAAATTTAGTATTTAGTAATTCAGCTATGCCATTTATTTATGTGTATAAATGTATATCCCACCCTTCCCCTAGGGCGAGTTAGAACAAATAAAAATACATAAAATATACAGACACAAAACCAATTAAAAATCCTCCACCCCAGCTTCCCCACCCCTAGCCACCCCTGCCAAAACCTTGGCCAAATAAAAAGGTCTTATATTGCCTCCAAAAATACTCAGACTCAGGCTTTTGCAAACCTCCAGGGGAAGAGAGTCCTACAGCTTTGGAGTACCAGCCAAGGACATTTCTCTGTTTGTCCTTGATATATGAACTTAACTTGTTGATGGAACATGCAAGAGTGGTGGTGAGGGGGCTGCTCAGTCCAGCCTCCCTTCACCTGGATTCAGATTTATCTAATGCTCACTGTTACTTGTTTGTGGACTTCTTCCCCGGATAAAATCGCTCAAATTCATCAAGGTTCTGACACAGTATTTTTAACAGTGCGTGAACCAGAGGCAGTTGAAGCCCCATCTTGTCCTGTTTTATGGGATGAATTTCAAGACGTGTCACCCTCTGATGCGGGGGATGTTCTTGGGACTGTTCTAGCCACTTATTGTGAATTAGATCCATGCCCATTCTGGCCAGTTAAATCCAGTCAGGAGACATTAGGGCCATTGTCTTCTGGGATAGTCAATGCCTCCCTCAGGGAGGGCAGGGTGCTGGACTGCCTCAAGGAGGTGGTGGTGCAACCCCTGATCAAACAGCCATAACTGGACATTGATGCCCTGGCCAGCTATCGACTGGTCTCTAACCTTCCCTTCCTAGGGAAGTTTATTGAATGGGTGGTGACTCAGCAGTTTTGGGAGCATCTGGACCAGATCAAGACCTGCATCTGGACGCGTCGCAGTCTGACTTTCATCCAGATTATGGCACAGAGACTGCGCTTGTGGCCTTGGTTGATGACCTCTCTCTCGAGATGGACCAGGTTAGTTCGACCCTGTTGATTCTGTTAGAACTCTCGGCTGCATTTGATACCATTGATCATGAGTTGTTGGTGACTCGGTTGTGGGACTGGGCAGGAGTGGGTGGAACTGTTCTTGAATGGTGCCGCTCCTTCCTGGCTGGGAGAAGTCAGCATATGGTGCTGGGTGATTATTCATCTTCTCTCTGGGACCTCATGTGTGGAGTTCCTCAAGGTTCTATCTTATCCCCTCTCCTGTTCAGTGTTTATATGCAGCCCTTGGGGGAGGTTGTCAGAGAGTGTAAGGTGTCATCAGTATGCTGATAACACCCAATTATATCTTTCTTTTTCATCAGACCCAGGTCTGGCAGCCTGGGTACTTACCCAGTGTTTGTCAGCTGTGGGGGACTAGATGAGAGTGAGTTGCTTGAAGTTAAATCCCAACAAGATGAAGGTGATGGTTGTGGGGAAAGCTGGGAGAGTGATGGCACACATCGTTGATGGGGTCTGTGCTCCCCTGGTATCTCAGGTCCATAGTGTGGGGGTACCTCTGGATCTGCAGCTCCACCTGGATGTCCAGGTGGTGGCTGTGGCAAAGGGCACATTTTGCCAATTACATCTGGTATGATGACTTAATCCGTATGTCTTGGACTCGGGCCTTGCCACGATCATCCATGTTTTTATTAACCCAAGATTAGATTAGTGTAAAGTGCTCTATGTGGGGCTACTCCTGTTGATGGTCCAGAGATTGCAGCTGGTGCAGAATGCGGTGGCTCATCTCTTTAAGGAGACGTGTCATCGTGCGCAAGCACATTACTCCAGTGCTCCGTTCTCTGCACTGGTTACCAATAGTCTTCCGGGCCCAATTCAAGGTGTTGGTTTTGACCTTTAAATCCCTAAATGGTCTGGGCCCCACTTATCTGCAGGACTGCCTCACCCTCCGGATTCTGTATAGGCATCTGAAGTCGGCTGGAGGTGCCCTCCTAGAGGTCCCCTGGGTTTTCCAGGTGTTGACCACGAGGAGGGCATTCTCGGTGGTCGCTCCATGGTTGTGGAACTTCCTCCCATTGGAGGTCCGCCTGGTCATAGACTTCCCCTCTTTCCGTAGACAATGGAAGCCTGGCTGTTCCACTGGGTCTTTGCCTAGGGAGACGGGATGTGTGGGTTGGGTTAGGATGGGGGTTTTATTGTTGGGTTATTTTAATGTGGGGTTATGTTGAATTTTTAAAATGTATGTGTTTTTAAATGCTGTTAGCTGCCCCGAGATGCTCGTGCAGGAGGGAGCAGCATATAATGCAATACATAAATAAATAAATAAAAAGGGGCCCCTGGCTGACCACAGGGGGTGTAATGGGACATAACGGCATGGGATATAACTTGTGGTGCCTGAGTGCAGTGCTTCCTTGATGCCACTACAGAACTTCATTGCCTGTCTGCTGCTGTTTCTCTAAGGCTGGACGCTGCTGTTACCACCCACCTCCTCCCCTTTGGACTGGGAGCTGTGAACTGTGAAGAGCTGTTTCTCTGGCTAGGAGCTTTTCCCTGCCCCCCCACCCCCCTTGGACTATGGTATCTTCTCCACTCCCTCCATTGCAGGAGGAGAGGGGGCAGGGCCAGGGATCCCTGGAGAGGTTTTGGGGCCAGGGGGAGCTGAAAAGTGCAGCACTACCCGGCAGTGCTGTAGGTGTGCACCACAGGCCATGCGCCAAAGGGTCTCTGCTAAAGGGCCCTTAGGTGTGGCCCTTAGCAGGACCCAAGGGACAAAAGGGGGGATTTCTGTTAGGTTGGAGGGGGTTTGGCATTAGGTTTTTTAATGGGTTCTGGATTTGGGGTGATTTTAAAGGAAGGTAAGGGTCATCAATGGGGATCTTGGTGGGTGATTGGGATTGTCTGTTCCCCTCAGTGAGAGTGAGGGGATGTCTTGGGAACTGTGTTCTTGGTAAGGGGGTGTGGGACTGTCTCATTCACTTGGTGAGAGTGAGGGGACATGCAGGGACTGGGTTAGGGTGGTGGGGGCTTCTACTTGGTGAGAGGAAGGAGTTGCTCTCTGGGGTGAGTGGGATTGTCTTGTTCCCTCCATGAGAGCGAGGGGACATGCAGGGACTGGGTTAAGGTGGTGGGGGCTTCTCCTTGGTGAGAGGAGGGAATTTCTCCCTGGTGTGGGAGGAATGCATCCCCTGGTGAGAGGGGGGGATTCAGGGATTGGGGGTGGGGATTTCCCATACTACCTGGGGGGCAGCTGGGAGGGTGGTGCTGCCATAGGGGTTGTGACAGGCTGGTGGCCCACCAGCCTGGGGGCCCACGGGGGGTGGGGAGTGGAGCGATCTTTGAGATGGGACAGGTACTTAGTCCCTGTCCTGCTCATTTGCCCCCCAGTGGTAGTGTAGTGGCTGAGGATGAGAGGGCCCCCAGCCATGTTCTGTTGCTGTTGAATGTGAGGTTGGTTGTAAATAAATCATCTACGGGCTGGGAGTTAATCCTGGACCAGGCAGCCAACCTCGTGTGTCTCACGGAGACCTGGATGGACACTGACTCAGGGCTTATCTTGGTTAGGGATGGGCGAATGCGGTTCAGAAGTTCAGAGTTTGGATTGAACTTGAGCAGTTTGGTTGACTGAACCGAACTTCCAAACTGAACTCGATTTTCGAACCGAACTGAACCGAATTTCCGAACTTGGTTCTGTTCGCCCATCCCTATAAGATAATATTCCATTTAGTTCCATGGGGTTTGAATTTCCAAACTCTGTTTGGAAGTTCAGAGTTCAGACCGAACTCTAATAGTTCAGTCGACCGAACCGAACTTCCGAATTTTCGAACCGAACCAAATTTCCAAACTCAGTTCTGTTCGCCCATCCCTAATCTTGGCTGACCTTATCCTGGCTGGATACTTTGTGCTAGGGATGTGTGAACACCGGGCGGTTCATTGTTTGGCCCTTTCAGGATTCAGCCCCCGCAAAACCATTCGGGCTCTGGCTGTTCGGCCCGAACCTATTTGGGGGGGCAGAAACCATTCGGGCAGGGGACAGGGGGGAATCCAGTTTTCCCTTCCCCCTCCCCCTTCCAGGCTGCATGGGTGGAAGGGGTGCTGGGGCTCACCTTCCCCCCCACCCTGCCCAGCCTTGTAATTTATTTATTTTTTAAAGCAAACCCCACCCCAGAGATTGCCCTACCTGGTGGTGCCGGCACTCTGGTCCCAGATCCAACGGCAGTCTGGAGCGCTTCAGGCCTCTACTAGGCCTTCCAGGTCACATGACCTGGAAGGCTTAGTAGAGGTCTGAAGCGCACCTGAGTGCTGCCGGACACTCTGCCACCGCCACCACCAAACCTGCTGCCACTGCCACTGCCACCACCAGATCTGGGCCCAGAATCCCGGCGCCAGCAGGTAGGTCAGGCTCCGGCCCTGGGTCCGGTGGCGACAGTGGTAGTGGCGGCAGGTCTGGGTCCGGCAGCACTCCGGAGCACTTCAGGCCTCTACTAGGCCTTTGGAGTCATGTGACCCAGAAGGCCTAGTAGAGTCCTGAAGCACTCCAGAGCGCCGCTCAACCTGGACCTGCCACTGCCGGACCCGAGGCCGGAGCCCTGGCACCACCAGGTAGGGCAATCCCTGGGGTGGGTTTTTTAAAAAAAAAAAATTTTAATTATTTTTTTTAACCACTTTGGGCTGGAGGGGAGTGCCCCTGCTACTCACGCAGCCCGGAGGGGGGAGGAAAAACCTGGTTCCCTCCTGTCCCCCACCCCCCACCCGAATGGATTTGGAACCCGAACTTTGTTCGTCCAGTTCAGGCAGGGGGAAGTTTGGGTTCAGGGTGTTCGCAAACGGGCCGAACACCCTGAGATTGGGCCAAAATCACTACTCTGTGCAGCATCAGCTACAGCGGAGGGGCAGGGGGTGGTGTATCCATTATTTTCAAGGTGTCATGGTCTGTTCGGAGGTATCTGGTGCAAACCCCACCAGCTATAGAATGTCTCTCCTGTCCAATTGCACCCTGCTACTGCAATTAGAAGAGAAGTGCCTGCATGCAATAGAAGTGAGACTTCCTGCCAACTCTCTAAACAACTGGGATTTTAGCAGCATGAAAGACATTCTCCTTAGCCATAGTCTAAACAATCAGGGCTCTGGGGTCATAGCTGGTCACCATTAACCTATCAACATTTACTTGGCACTCACTTTTGCGTATATGAATCCAGAGAAATGAAACACAACTAGGTTTTAGTATTACAAGTTATTTAATAGGAAAAGTTATCTATTCTGGTTTCATCATAATCACTAAGGGCGTTTATAGACGATCCCGCTTACAAGCGGGATCGCTAAACGCCGTGTTTCTCCGCCGCGGCTTCTCTCCGTGCCGTGTCTGATGTTCAGACACGGCGCAGAGTGCGAGTGCGCATGCGCGCCCTTCTGCGCATGCGCACTCTTGCACGGGACCAGGAAGTGCGGCGCAAAGCCGGCACTCCGGGAATCCGCGTCGGAGGGGGCAGGATCGCCTGCCCCCTCCGACGCGGATTAAAAAGCAGCCCAGGCATATAGACGAGCGGCAAGAAAGGCGGCTGATCAAAGGATCAGCCGCCTTTTTTGTCTCGTCTATAAACGCCCTAAGACACATCTGTAGTTGTAAATTGATCTTTGATTGCCAAATGAGTGGTGTGGTAGTTGGTAGAATGCTTATTGAAAGAAAGGACAGTTCCCCCCCCCCCCACACCCCTCACCAATAACCAACTGTAACATCCCTGCGGATAAGGGGCTCATATTAATCCCTTCACACCGTGCAAACACCGCACGCACATCCCATGTGCAACCTGCACATGCATCTTATGTGCATCTGTTCAGGCAGGACTATGGCCCACATGCAAGCCACTCACAAGCTGTGGGTAAGCCACATGTACATAAACTGCATGCACAGGGGTTTGGGATCAAACCCACTGGTTAGGAAAGAAAGGTAGACCCCAGAAGGAATACACATGGAACAGCATGCTTCAAAACCTCCCTCTCCACATAGGGGGAAGGGTCACATGGGCAGGGTTGCCCGGAATTGAAATGTGTTCTCCCCCCTCCCCCCACCCCCCACCGGTAAATAGCTATTGGAACAAGTTAGAACACCTGCAGCATGGACTGATACAAGACAGAGAATTAAGGAAGCTTTGTGGACCCCATGTCTGCCCATAGCCTGCAGACCTTGTATTCAAATGAACAGTGCAGACGTGAGAAAATTTATTTCTAGAGACAGGGCCATGTCTGTTGGACAATTTGGACACTTCATCCAAGATGGCAATGAGGAGCTCATGTGAATCTCAGAGCATCCTGATTTAAGGATCTGGGGCCTTGGCATAGACTGAGCCAGTGTACAAACTACTATCTCTGACACCCTTGGATGGCAGATCATGGAAAATCCTGAGATTCCTGGAGATCATCAGGGACCAAGTGCCCCTCCAGCCTGCAGTGTAAGCCCTAGAGTGGGAAGAGAGATCATCCCAGCCACCAGACTCTAGGGCCGATCCCATATGGCACAATGTGCCAGCAATAGGGGTGCACATGGGATCAGTGGGGGATGGTATTAGCCCTACCAGGTGTGTGCAGTGCACAATTTTTTTGTTCTTAAAATTGCATTCATTTTCATTTTCTATTAGTTTCAATGGGAAATGGATTTCCAGCTGTAACTTCTTCATTTTGCATGAAATTTGGATGGATTGTACCCCTCATCCAAGGGATCATTCTGCCAAATTTCAGAAAGATTGGATAAAGGGTCCTGATTGTATAAGCAATTGAATTTTTGTGGTTTACGACACATTTCCAGCTATAATGTCTTTGTTTTGTTTTCCCTCTAGACCCCACCATCAGTCATTCAGTGGGGCTGGGATGAACACAGGGGCCCAATCCTCCAACTTCACCTCAGAGTGGGTCTCAGTGGGCACATAACAGGTGGGAAGGAGACTATTAACCTACTTTAGCCTGGATGACCAGGCTTTAGCCTGGGCTGTGTCTCAGCCACTGACACCTGCAAATCCTGTAGCAGCTGGAAGTCTGCCATTTGGTGGTAGCAGGTGAACATCTGGCAGCAACAAACCACAAATACAGGTGAACCTCAGGCTAAGGTGGGCTATCGTGGGCTAAAGCAAACTAATGTCACCTCTGTTTTCACCCTCTAAAGGGAGGTTTCTCTCCCTATGCTCACACTGGAGAAGAGTGTTCATCTCCCATAAGATTAGATCAGGCAGGTGGGCTGGATAAAACCAGTGCATCTCCTCCCGAGGGTAAGTGGAGGCCTGAGGGTACATAAACAGCCCCTTGCGTATGCACAGACCTTCTTTGTAATGCTAACTCTGACAATGCTGCAGCTGCACACATGTCCTTGGGCTCAAGATAATATGGCTGATCTGCTGATGGTTACATTCTATTCAGAACTGGTCAGGTTTAACCATTGTATTTCCATGTATGCTAGGGTATCTTTCAGTGTTATACTTCAGAGTCCCTTTTCTGTTTCCTTAGACCTATGCCTGTCTACACCTATACTCCTAGGAAGGGGAATGACAAATTTTCTTCAAGAAAAAATCAAAAAGATCTTTCATGTGAAATACCCCTTATATGCCCAGTAAGGTAGCCCCAGCTACACAATATTCAGATGCCACATGAAGGGCAATGATATAAGAGCCTGAACAGAACTGAAATAAGTTGAAGATTTTTCTTTATATAGGTTGTATGAAGGAATAATTTGCATTTGATAACTAGACTAGTTCACAGGTTTATGTTTTATAATATGCAATGGAATATAGGCCAAGACTTTAATATTTATATTTGCAAATTTCTTCTATGTGTGCTTTTTGCACACTCTCCAACACATGAGAGAGTAGAAGTACATTTCAGCCACTAATTTGCATAAATTTGCATATTTACAACATTTGTAATATTCCACTGACTAGTTTTGGGACTGAGCTGCAAAAAAGGATGTGAGACGTGCTCTGTACACATGTTTTTCCAGGACTGATGGTTCAAGTTATTCTCAAATGGGTGCACTAGTGCTAATCTCATGCCCCGTGGATCTTGTGTATGCCCGCACAGCAGTGCACACACATATGGCCATGCAGGAACTTCACCCACCACCGTTGCGGGCACACTGTGCTGCTTGGGTGGTTGTGCATGTGGGATCTGCAGGCCATGGGATCAGCCCCAATGACTTTGGCTTTATTGTTTTAGTTTTTAAAGACAAGCAGGTGATCATCACAGATGGAAGCAGTGGCCATTCCTTTCATAATAATGAAGAATCATCTCTCACACCTCTTCTACCTTTTAAATTTTCATCTTGATCCCAAGCACACAGCTCCCTCCTTCTTGGGAGTTACTTTGGTTTCTTTGTTCTTTGATAGCAGTGCTTATCCCCAGCTTGTTATAGTGAGAAAAGGTGTCCCACTCCTGCACCCCAGCAAAAAAACAAAACAAAAAACACAAACACCCACCAGGACAGGGAGAATTTCTCCAGGTGGATTAATGAACTGCTAATGACCCTTTGTGCTGAACCTAGCACAAAGCTTATATAACTGGGAAGGTAGTACAAGGCAAGAAAACTCATTACTGTACTGGGCAAAAAGGTACTATTGGAGGTTATGCTTTTTGGTCAATTTCATTTTTATAAGATGTCTAATCCAGACTCTTGCACAGTTGCTTAAATCAGAAGTTGTTGTGTGTTAATGAGCATGATGTTGGCTGCTTTGGTCTGCTGTGATCTGGGACCCACCGGCGTGTGTGTTAATGTGCTGCCAGATGTGGGCTCACTTCTGCCCAGGGGCAGGTAGGCAGCTGGCCAGGATGTGTCCCTAGAAAAACTCTGGGTCAACGCAGGCCGACACATCTGTTTTGGGTCCCACCTATCCCTGCCATGGGAGGCTGCACACACGTCTTCGAAGAGGCCATGGGAGGCTGCACACGTTGCCGATTCTTATGGCGG
Source organism: Sphenodon punctatus (assembly GCA_003113815.1). NCBI lineage: Eukaryota > Metazoa > Chordata > Lepidosauria > Sphenodontia > Sphenodontidae > Sphenodon > Sphenodon punctatus. Next base: position 1,639,643 of record QEPC01009590.1, read on the forward strand.
GTACCACTTCCAGTGTGTGTAAACTCACCCTGTGTGGCTTTTCCTAGCGGCGTGTTGAAGAACGTACTTCCCTGGCCACTCATCTAAAAGTGGCCTCAGAGAGTAAAAACACCCTGAATTATAAATGATTAAAACTCTAATCAAATATACAACTCACGAGCTGTCCTGTGTTTTAATCTATTGAGCTGTCAGTCTGGCATCTGTTGAAAAACATAGATTCACAGAGGCTTTTCTGGTTTCTTTAAAAAGTTTGTCCAATAGGTGGCCACCATACCCTATCTCTAGCCGTAATATTTGCTTACTTCCAGTTTGTACATTATAAATAGCCAAGGAACTTGACAATGGAACAAAAAGAGCTTGTTTAATTAAATGGCAAAATATTCAATAGGACATGTCTGATTAACAGAAATTTAATTTCTATAGTGTATTCATAAAGCAAAGACAAGCTTATTCCTTGATGTCAGAACTACAGAGCAAAGCAGAAATAAAAAGCACTGTCATCTCTTTTCATATTTAATGTACAAGGGACCCAACATAATGGGTAATATTCATAAAGGTACTTTTAATGCAGAATGAATTAAACTAATATTAATTTACACTTTCCTATTTTTGAATCCCGTCCAGAATAAACTTTCAAACTAACTAAGATACAGAATGAAGAATTATGATAGCTCTTTAATTCTAAAGCCATCAGAATATGGCCTCTAAGCCATCAGAATATGATTTTGATCAGTAGTACAGTACACTCACAGGGGTATACTTTCAAGGCCATGTACCTACTGACATAAGAAGTGTCATATTGGATCAGACCAATGGTCCACCGAGCTCAGCATTCTGTCTCCGACAGTTGTCAACCTTTGTTGCTTGGGAGAAGTACCCAACAGGTCATAATGGGGCGATCAATTTCCTGTTGTTCACTCCTAGCACTTGACAGTCAGAGTTTACATCCACTAACCTGCTTGGCTAATAGCCTTTAATAGACCTATCCAATCCTTTTTTAAACCCAGCTATACTACTGGCCTTGACCACCAGGGCCAGCCCCAGGGTTTGTGAGGCCATATGCGAAGTCTTGGTGCGGGGCCTAATTTGCATAATTAGTCACCACCGAATTATGCAAATGTATACATTTACATAAAACTTACTCCCTCTGGACAGGAAGGATTCCCATTCTCCACCTCTCTGAGCAACCATGGAGAAGCATGGCCTCCTAATGCTTCCCCCCCTCCCCCCCAGCCGAGTGTCTACCACCACTCCCCAGGAGTGGTTCCACTGCAGGGGCAGC
>QEPC01009590.1:1641634-1657616 GCA_003113815.1 Sphenodon punctatus
CCCCCACTCATCCCCACACACGGAGCAACCGGGGGAAATGGTGGTTACTCCGTGGGTGTGGATGAGTGGTGGGTGAGGGGGATGTGTGTGCAGCAGTGTGCATGCCCCATCCATGCACTGGCACACCCACGGACTCCCCACCTGGCAGAGCCATGTAAAAATATCATGTGAGGAGGCACTTGAAGAAGAACAGAAGGTTGCTACCTTGCAAACAAGGTTCTTTGAGATGGCTCCAAACATTCTCACAACACCCACCCTTCCAGCCCTGCATGGAATTCTTTTCTTATATTTCTAGAAAGGGTTGAAAGGAACTGTCATTCAGAGGGGGAGGGTTATTTTTATACCAGAGGAGCTCAAGACCATCATGTGGTCTATTATTTGAACAGGGTGAGTGCGCACAACCCAGTTGTGAGAATGTTGGAACCATCTCGAAGAACCTTCTTTACAAGGTAGCAACCTTCTGATCAGCACGTAGGGAGGAGCTGTTTGTAAACAGTCTTATCTCCCAGCCTGATCCAGTGTCCCCGCTGCTGCTGCTGCAGCACTACTAGAAGGCAGAGGCAGGTGAGGGATGGGGTCTGGAGTCAGGGAGGGGAGGAAGAATCACTTTCTGGGGGAGAAGCTGGCAGCAGCCTGCTGCCCAGCCAGGCAAGTGCAGGGCCCCAGCTGGCGGTTGGGCCATGTGCAGCCGCACATGTGGCACATGTCTGGGGCCAGCCCTGTTGACCACATCGTCTGGCAACAAATTCCACAAAGTTAATTGTGTGTTGAGTGAAAAAATACTTTCTTTTAATTCAAGTTTACCCTAATTCAAGTACTATTTGCCCTCACAAATAATTCCCTATTTACTCTTTCCACTCCACCCATAATTTTATAAACTTCTATTATATCCCCTCTTCTCCAAGCTGAAAAGCCCTAACCTACCAAGTCTCTCTTTTTATGGAAGCCATTCCATACCCTTTATCATTTTTGTTTCCCGTCTCTGTACCTTTTCCAGTTCTACTATACTTTCTTGAGATGGGGTGACCGGAACTGCACACAATATTCAAGGTCCGATTACACCATAGATTTATATAGGGGCATTATGATAATTTCTGTTTTACTCTCTATCCCTTTCTGAATAATTCCTATCATTCTGTTTGCTTTTTCAACTGCTGCCACACATTGAGCTGAAGATTTCAATGTACTGTTCATGATGACTCCGAGATACTTCCTGAATGGTAACCCCTAATTTAGAACCGAGTATTGTGTACATATAGTTTGGGATTATTTCCCCCTAGGTGCACCACTTTGTACTTGTCAACATTAAATTTCATCTGCCATTTAGTTGCTCAGTCTCCCAGTTTTGCAAGATCCTCCTGCCATTACAATCCATTCAATAGGAATGGGAATAGGAATAGCAATAGGAACCTCCATAACCACATAATCAAGCAAGCCTCATTCTGAAGAGAATATACCCCTAGAGCCAGTGTGTCATGATACACGTTGAAGTTCTTTGTTCTTTCTAATAACTAGAGCTGAAAATATTACCTTCAAAAATGTGTATACCTGTCAAATTTCTGATACATAAATCAACTCAAAATAATGGGTGTCAACTGATACCCAATTTCAATCTGATTTGAGTACCTGATGTCCTGAAATATCCAGGATTTGACTTTTGGTCCTGATTTTTCAACATCTGGTCCCAATTTTTAGGTTTTTTCATTCCAATTTACTGATCAGTAATGAAAAAAAACCAAAAAAACATTGGTACCGGAAATGACCAATTTTTTGTGTAACTGAGTACCTGATTGGTAATCAAGTAGCCTGTCAAGTACACAATGAAATTGTCAATAATGCAGGTATTACCCACAGGTAGCAAATGAGCTCCCCGTTTCAGCTCTCCTGGTAACATAACAATACTGTTTGATGCAACTTGACAGCTCTGAAGAAATTAGTGCAGCAAACAACATATTAATTGCAGCAGACCAAGACAAGATGCCATAGTAAGGAGTGACAGAACAGTATAGCACACACAAGAAAATCTTGCTCTTTTATTCACAATACCATTTGTGAGCTGAGTAAGGACCAAGTCAAATGTATGCTACAACTGCAGGATTAGACCCATCGACTTAAATTATCATTCAGTCCAGGAGCAAGAGGGAAAGCAGGCAGACTGCAAGAAGGCGCCTTCCTGGGCAGGGGTAGTTATGGAAATCAGCTTCAGTGGCACAAAGGAAGCCCTGTGAGACAGGGCTTCCTGGTATTTTAGCTGGCCATCTCTCCTCAGCATTCTGTGGAAGGGAGGGAAGACAGCAGGATGTGTAACCTGAAGACTCATACTGATGGAGACCCCTGCCTCCCCTCCCCCCAAGTGGAGACTGAGCTCTGGAGCTGCCAGCAGCCACACATAGCTGGATAGCTGCGAGGCGGACCTATAAGGGCAGGGCTGTGCAGGGCCGCAGTGGGGATCAGCACTGTGAGGCCCGCCATGTGAGCAGCCAGAAGGCACTAGTTCCCATCTCTCCCCCTCCCCTTTCCACCCTCCCACCTAGGGTGGGAGGTAGACCTTGCTCAGGCCTGAGCACAGGAGGGGGAAGTTGGAAAGAGGCAGAGTGTGTGCCCCTCCCCCTCAGTGCAGCTAATCCCCCCACCCCCAAGGCTGGCGAGGACAGTTTCCTCCCCGTGGCCTCTCTCTTTTGGTGCTTAGTTGGCCCGAACCAGGGTGGAGCAGAGTAATTCAGGGTCCCTCACCAAAGTCCTCCAAAAACAAAAACACAACCAGAGAAAATCAGGAAACAGAGATAAATGGCACCAAAGTCTAGTAAAAAGACCCCCCCTCCCTCCATGAAGAAAGGGGGGAGGAATAGGCCCGGGAACCTTCCCTACTCCCAAGCTATGGCCAAAGGGAATGCCCTCTCTAACATCACCCCTGGGATATCCTGGTGGCCTCCAAGAGGGCATCCCTGACTGGTCGCAGGGCTGATTCAGGACACAGGGGGTGAGGCGTGGATGGGTACGAGCAGTGCATTGATCAGTTGGTGAATCCCCCTGAGTTACGCTATCACCCCCAAACCCCCCCACCTGGGGTGACCTGGACCCCCATTTTGGGGAGGGTGAAATGATGAAGAGGGATGGGGCATCTTTGTGAACCCCCCTACCCAAGGCATGGGGGAAGGTGGTGGGCACCTTCTTATTATTTCAGCAGCGACTGCCCCTCCCCCAGCCCATGCTGCTCATACAAGGAAATAAGTACAGAACAAGAGGACTGGATTAACAGGCTGCTGTCCGAGGTGGAGTCCTTAGAAAGTAGCATGGGCAATGTTCAGAGAAAGGAACATTCTACGCCACATTTGGGGCAGTGTTATTTGGAGGAGAATGCTCTGAGGGTGTCATGAGGTGAGAATGTCGTTAGGTGTGACTGGATGTGGAGGGGGAGCAGGGCTAAGGTGTAGGAGTTATGTTTTGGGAAGGCAGCTCATGCCTTCTCTCAGGCTGACAACCAAAGGATGTGCTGGAATGGGAACTGGGTGTCATGGTCCACCCATTACAAGCAGAGCCACAACCCGTACCCCTCCCCAGCCACAGTCAGGCCCAAGCCAGCTTCTGCCTGACTTCTGTACCACTGCACAAGTGTGGAAGGTCCTGACATGCTGCCAGGGCCACACAAGGGGCTGCACAAATTAATGGGAGGAGCTGAATCCACTGGCTGGTGGATACGCAGAAATCTTGCAAATTTCGCATTGCAAGACGAGATAAGAATTATGATTCTCACTGAGGCTGCTTTTACACAAGTGGCCAGGAAAGCACGTTCTTCAATGCGCTGCTGGGAAAAGCCATGAGGGGTGTATTTATATGCACTGGAAGTGGCTGCCCGCCATAGGAATCAGCGGCGCATGCGGTCTTTTTGAAGATGCGTTCTGTAAACCTCAGTATCGTGGTTTCCAGAATGCATCTTCAAAAAGGCCGTGTGAGGCCATATACACCGCCGATTCCTATGGCAGGCTGCCACTTCCAGTGTGTAAACGCAGCCCACATGGATTTTCCCAGCGGTGTGTTGAAGAACTCATTTCCCTGGCTGGCTGCTCATGTAAAAGCGGCCTAAGAAACCAAGAATCAAGTTTCCACTCTAACAATTATGCACAGTGAAATTAATTTCACTCGGTATGATGTGTATGATGATGATGATGATGATGATGGGGTACACCTGTCCAGGGAAGGATAGGAGTTCTTTCTAGAAGTCCTGAAAGCTGAATTGGGAGAAGTGTGCAGGGCAGCTGGGGGTTGGCAGTGAACCAGTCAAGCAAAGCTGGCGGTTCCTGTGGCAGGGTCCAGAGGTTAGCTGCAAGTTTTGCTGATGGGTGAGAATACAGAGTGCAAGCAGAAGCATCTCCTTATGAGATGAGCATATGGCTAGACATGCGGGAAACCCAGTTTCTCAGTCATCCGGGGAGGGAGGGAGCAGAGGAGCAAGTCAATCCATCTGAGGACAAGCACGGTCCCTGTGGATCACAGATGAGGCAACCCTCCCCGTTTCTGACCCTCCAAAGGGGTGGGTGGGTTATGCATGAGCACCCCACCCCAACCTGGGTGGACCCTGGAGAAGGGTAGGGGGTAAGTTAAGAGATTGTGTTAATAGGCAGGAGGTGGGTACCCAAGCACACCCCGGGGGCCTGCTGACCAAAGTTATGAGAGTTAAGGTAAGTTATTGAATTTGGACCACAGTTTATTGGGGGGGAGGGGAGGGAGGGAGAGGTGTGGCTGATCAGCTCCCCCCCATTTAACTTGTTATGCAATAAAGAGTGCAGCCATTTCAACCAATATCTGTGTCTTTGTCTCCTTCCATGGTTCAGTAACAATCTCATAATGTACTCTTGGGAAGAAGTCCCCTTCACTGCCTAAATGGCGGCGACGGGGCATTTGTTGTGCCCCACCCCCCAGTATTGGGAAAGATGGGGGAGGCAAATGGAGGCCGCTGCAGGAAGGCTTGCTAGGAAGCCTTTCCCACTGTTTGGGTGAAGGTTGCTGCGGCAACCATCCTGAAGCGAGGTGGCGCATGCGCGCCTCGTTGGACTTGGAGGTACCACCCCGTTAGAGGGGGCGGATCTCCTGTAGCAGCGTGAAGTGGCAGTGCTGGGAGCAAGGCGAAGAGTCAGCAGCAACATCACTTGCTGCTGACCCTTACCGACTAGGGCTAGTGAATCTGTGAGGTGAGGCCATGGGCCGAACAAAAAAGAAGAAGGAGCCGGCATGGAAGACACAAAGCGCTTCAGAAAAAAGGGGACAAACCGGGACTGACGGAGCTTCTTTGGGGCAGGAGAAGCTTGGCCCCAGAGGCAGAAGCTGCAGGGAGGATAGCCACCTACACTTGTGTGTTTCCCTGTTGCCTCCCCCAGGTAAGCTGCTTATAGCAGAGGGCTGCACTGAGGGCGGGGTCCCAGGAGAGCTTGGCCCCAGAGGCAGAAGCTGCAGGGAGGATAGCCACCTACACCTGTGTGTTTACCTGTCGCCTCCCCCAGGTAAGCTGCTTATAGCAGAGGGCTGCACTGAGGGCGGTGCCCTCAGGGCGGTGGCTGAAGGGTGCCGCCAAAGGGCGAAGCAGCCATTGGCGGAGCCGTTAGCAGAGCCAAGGAGGTAGAGGCGGCCCACTCTGCATGATAACCGAGGGTGAATGCTGTGAAGTCCGAGGTTTGTGGGAGTGCGGGGATACCAGCTGGGAGAGACTTGATGGCGGTGGCACCATGGACCCTTCCCACCTTCCGGGATAAAGATGGCAGAAGTCCCGGTCAGTTTCAACTACCTGCCATTTGTGGAGGCGGCGATGGCGACAGCAGCCGCAGAGCGGGCTCCAGGGGGGGCAGTTTCAAGGAAGACACTTGGGGGAGAAACAAGACTGGTAAGTGGCTGTGGCCGCTTACTCTCCTCCCTCTATTTTGGACACGCCCCCAGCTGGCTTCAAAAACAACGCGCCAGTGGCTGCGGGGCTGACGGCCATGAGCCGAAGGGCCATGGCCAAAGGGTGCAGCCCTTTGGGGCCCTTCAGGGTTCGGAGGGGGAAAGGGGGTATCCCCCTGTGATGTTGTGTGGATTGTGGGGGGTTTTGACGTGGAGATGGTGGGGCTAGCTCCCTCCAGTGAGAGAGGGGTGGATCTGGCCACATGTTTCCCTGGTGGCATCAGGGGACAGGAATGATTATTGTGGGACCTGCCCATGTGTGGGTGGTGTTGGAATGAGATAATAGTGGGGCGATAAATATGTGATTAATATGTTAATGTATTTTTTAGGATATTATGTTAATTGTTATATTGTATTGAGCTGGGTCCCCTGTGTGGGAATATACCCAGGAATGTATTTTTTTCTGTGAGCCGCCTTGAGTCATTTTGAAAAAGTGCGGGATATAAATTAAATGGAAATGGAAATGGAAGGAGGGGCAGGCAGCCGGTGAGACCCTCCCGAGTAGGGCCACAATGCTCAAGCGCCTCAGGGAGTGTGAGACATTATTGGGCGCCAGAAGTTACCCCCACGCGGATGGGACCGGCATGGGGCCCGGTGGGGGGGAGGGCCGCATGGCACAAAGCTCTGCAACATCAAAAGGGGTACAGGGGTGACAAACCCCACTAGAGGGCAAGAGCCCAGAGGGGGGCTGGGGAGGATTCCCCTATGAGCCCCCATAACCTGGTGAGAGGCAGGAGGGCTGTTGTTCCCCCCGTGCAGTACAGGGAAAACTGGGACCTGACAGGAGGGAGCAGAGAGCAGGCCCCGCAGCCTGGGATATCTGGATATTCTGGGGTAGGGGTGTCTGCCCCCCAGGGCCCAATACAAGGGGGGCATGGGACTCACGCAGTGATGCATGCCCCAGGCCCTGCTGATACAGACCAGCCTGACCACATGGGCCCCCTTCTTCAGGCGCTGTATCTGGATGGGGCTCCCTTGACGGAGGGCGCCAATCAACCGCGAGGGCCAATCGACCAATACGGGGTACCAGGACTAATGCAGTATTATCAACAGTCACCTGCCTTACCTGTGAGGCAACGAGGGGACAGGACTAATCAAGGCAGGGATGACCCAGGGCCTGCATGGCCAGGAGCTGAGATCTTGTTGCAGGAGGAAGATGGGCCCCCATCCAGCAGGAGGAGGATGGAGCAGGCGGAGACTGGGGAGGACATCAGCGATGAGAACATGTGGAGGAGGATTTTGGCCATCGAGCACCAGCTCTTTAGGGATCCAAGGGCCTCCTCAAGGGAAGGGGCAGTCAGTCATTCTGGTTTCCCCACAATGCCCAGTGCGTGTTGCCAAGGTGAGCAGGGCCCCCTGGGCGCTGTGTACCCCATAGATGGTGCAGGGGATGGAAGGGGAGTGACCGACATAAGGCATGTGGTATCAGGGCCCCCGGGCGGTGACGTGCTTGGGATGACACCCGGGGGAAGGGTAGAAGTCAGAACACAGAGTGTCGGAGGAGCTAGAGCGGGACAGGCTCCTCAGGCAGGGGTGCTTCAACTGATGCAGTTGAATGGAGCTTGGGTTTGGGTTATTCCAGCCATTGCGTCGATCCAGGATCCTCCTGGACAGACACAGATGGGAGGAGGTACTGTGAGCATCACACAGGGGGCTGTCCCTGGGACATCCCTGGGAATGGGGATGAGGAAGCCCGACATGGATGGAGAAGGGGTTGGGGCCCAACCCGTTCGCCTCCCACCGCCGCCCCCAGGGAAGGTCATCCCGAGCATAGCTGCGCCTTTCGGGGCTCATTTGTTACCGGCTGTGAAGGAAAAAATATTGAAGGGGGAATATGTGGATATTTACGCCCTCCTATTTATCGGAGCCTGAGGAAGGGAAGGAAAAAGAAAACGAAAAATTCAAACGCCCAAAAGCAGACAGAAATTGGGCAAATTGGACAGCCGCATTCGCGGTGTACATGGGAGTCATACTCCAGGTAGACCCCAAATGTGGACTACAGCTCCATAAGTACGCCGACATAATTCGGCGTGCTTATGGAACGGGTCCAGTCGGAGCTTGGCTCCGATACGAGGAGGCGTTCCATCACAGGGCTGCCACAACACCGGGCATGCATTGGGATGTATATGCTCCCAACCCATGGTTCAAATGTATGATTGATGCCACTAGGGCATTTAGATCCGATAGCGGGCATCCCTTAGTTCGGGGCGGAGTTGCATGGGAGAGTGAGTCCTTTTGTGGTGACACAAGGAGAGGTGGCCAGGGTACCACAGGCCTATGTTGGGAGTTTGACAAGGCGGGGTGGTGCAATAGAACAAATTGTAAATTCCGCTATGGGTGTTCAAACTGCGGTGGGGGGCATCCCACAACCAACTGCTACCGGCCCAAGTATAAACATATCAAAGGAGGATACAAGCAAGGCGGGGGGACGGGAAGGGTGGTCAGGGATCCCCAGCAGGGGCTCGGGCGTCAAAGGGGACCGACACCAATCAAAGTTGAGCAATTGGAACGTGCCCTTCGGGGACACCCTAATAGGGAGGAGGTAAAATATATAGTACAGGGGTTTAAGTTTGGTTTTGTTATACCCGCGGCCCCAGTCCAGCAAAATGGGACAGTCCGTAACCTTAAATCAACAGTGGGTATGGAAGCGATAGTACAGAATAAAATAGAAAGGGAATTAGTGGAAGGCAGGATAGCAGGCCCTTTTGAGCATCCCCCCATGGAGAATTTAGTTGTTTCCCCCCAGGATTCATCCCCAAGAAAGCAAAAGGGGAATATAGATTAATTCACCGTTTGTCACACCCGAAAGGCACCTCAGTGAATAATGCCATACCAAGGGAATTAACAACCATCAAGTATGCTACATTTGACAAAGCAGTACAGAAAGTGAGGGCAAAGGGTAAAGGAGCACTCCTGGCTAAATGCAATGTAAAATCTGCATTTAGGCTTTTGCCGGTGCATCCGAGTAGTTTTCACCTCCTGGGGTTCCAGTTTCAGGGGTGGTATTACTATGATCGTGCCATGCCGATGGGGTGTTCGATTTCTTGTTCCATCTTCGAGCGATTTAGTACCCTGATTGCGTGGGTCTTTAAACAACGACAAAAAGGGGGAGATATAACGAAATATCTTGATGATTTTTTTATTGATAGGCTCCCCTAAGACGAGGGAATGCGCAGTTGCCCTGCAATTATTTGCAGAGGTAGCTGCTGAATTGGGCGTCCCCTTGGCCCCTAAAAAAACGGAAGGGCCAGCAATGAGACTCACGTATTTAGGGATTGAACTTGACACGGAACTTAGAACATCGAGGCTACCCGAGGACAAGTTGAAGGGATTGCAGGAGAAGATCAAGGAGTGTATGGAAGTCAAAAAAGTGACTGTTCACAGTTTACAGTCCTTGGTTGGATCCCTGAATTTTGCATGTAGACTGGTGGCACTGGGCAGGGCATTTTTAGCAAGGCTATATGGTGGGCTCAGGGGTGACCCACCCTCTCACTACCACATATGGATTACCAGGAAGATGCGGCTTGATCTTAAGGTATGGTTGACATTCTTAGAGGAGTACAATGGGGTGAGCTTCTGGCGGGACCTTCAAGTACAATCTGATGCAGCTGGCAGGATAGGCTTCGGGATCTATTTCCGGAAGCACTGGTGTGCAGCTCAATGGCCAGGAGCGTGGCATTTGAAAGGAGTCACCAGGGACCTTACATTCCTGGAGCTTTTTCCAATTGTAGTGGCTGTATTGATGTGGAATGAGTACTTCGCCAATCACACTGTAGTATTCTGGTGTGACAACTTGGCCGTGGTTCACGTAGTAAATTCTTTAACCTCCCGGTCCTCGAGGGTCATGGTCTTGGTACGGGCCCTGGTATTGACATGTTTGCATAATAACATCCTTTTTGTCGCTCGGCACGTCCCAGGAATTGACAACGGTGTAGCTGATACCTTGTTTCGATTCCAGATGGTATGTTTTAGAGAGTTGGCACCAGAGGCCCGGGCGAACCCGGACCCTTTGCCAGTGGGTATTTGGAACCTTGGCAGCTAGACCAGCAGTACACCATCCAAGGATCTCTGGCGCCCAGAACGCAGGCTGCCTACGGTACGGCCTTTCGGGAATTTCAAGAATTTAGGTCAGGAAAAGGCTGGGGACTTGGATTTCCTATCACCGAAGCCGAAGGAATCCAATTTGCACAAACACTTAAGAATAGAAGCCTGGCTGCAGGAACTATTGCCGGAAAACTCGCAGCACTTGCCTTTGTCAGTAGACTGAAAGGTTTTCCGCCTTCTGATAACGTTTTTTTCCTAAAACACATGATGGAGTCATGGGCTAGAACACAGATAACACACCAGAGGAAACGGGTCCCAATAACAACCCCAGTCCTACTGCAGATAATTGAGGTCCTCCATGAAGTATGCTACAATGCATATGAAGAGCAGCTATTCACAGCAATCTATGTCATCATGTATTTTGGTGGTTTTAGAATTAGCGAACTGGTGTGTAGATCTTCCAGGGATACTTCTGCAAGGGCCTTGGGAGTAGAGGATTTGCAGGTGGACGTAGATCAACTTCGGATTCTTCTTAGATACTCGAAAACTGATCAAAAACGCCATGGCCACACAGTAGAACTTTTTGAAGTGGGCCAGCGAGCCATTTTCCCCTTGGAGCAAACAAAGCGGTATCTAAGTTTACGGAGAAAAATCCAAGAGGAATTCTTTATTCATTGCAATAGGGCAGTGGTTACCTGTTACCAGGTCACAGCTATACTTAGAGTTACATTGAAAAAAATTGGGTTCCCCCCTAGAATTTGTGTATCATTCCTTTCAGATTGGGGCAGCAACCACGGCGGCCACTGCAGGACTACCCAAAACAGCAGTCAAGGCAGTGGGGAGATGGAGATCAGGGGCATACAAAAAATACATACACCCTTACCAATTCTAACGAATTGTTTTGTCTTGTCTCCTGTTAGGGGGTAGACCAACAGGGGTTGCACGCCGAACTATCTGGATCGTCGGCCACAGCCTCGTTTGGTGTGCAAAAGCAGCGGCAGCAACATCTGTGTGGGGAGTGAATTTGGGCCTGGCCAACGATGCCCGCATTAGATGGTTGGGTAGGAGTGGATTGAAATGGAACCAGCTATTGTCAACATTGCCGGGATCGAGGGGTTTCTTGGCCCCAGATATATTTGTTATACATCTCGGAGAAAATGACCTATCAGTAAGGAAAGGGGTGGACCTAGTTATTAATATCAAACAAGACCTGTTAAAGATTAGGGAATGGTTTGGGGGAACTCACTTAGTGTGGGTAGAATGGATTCCCAGAATTAGTTGGGACTGGGCACGTAATCCGGGGTGAAAAGATAAGGCCGGGCGGAATATCAATAAGGAAGTTGTTAAATGGTTAGTAGGGTTAGGGGGATCTACCATCAGACATACGGGAATTAGACACACAAGTCCAGAATTGTACCGGAAGGATGGAGTGCATCTTTCCGACAAGGGGAACAAGATGTACTTAGCTGCAGTAGCAGGACATTTGGAGAAACTGTTGGCTATCTAGGTGGTGGGTGTCGGGGTGGTTCGGAGTGACTACCCCTTTGGTGGCAGGGGTCCAGAATGCCATGATAGGATTAATAGGTAGGTTAATAGGGATTAAGAGTCATCTCCCTAAGAGATGGGGAGACGACACACAGTGTAATGCGGGGTACAGCATGCACTGGGGTCATCACTCTGGGAGTGATGTTACAGCACGGTCTGCAGGGACATGTGCTGTCCTCGGGCCTTGTGGACTCATCAATCCTTACTCACGCTCAAAGATGGGCTGGTTACCCACCTTTGGCTAGGATGACGTCAAAGGTGGGGAAATTGGTTTAATGGACTGTTAATGGATGGCACGTCCGGGCAGGACCTGTGTTAATAAGTTGTGTTAGTAACTTGGCATACTGGACCCAAATTGCATGGTGCAATTTCCCACCGACCGTTACGATAACCGATTTGAATAAATGAGTGCGGCCAGCATTTATACCAAGATCTGCTTCCGTGTCTTATTGGGGTGCGTCGACAAATGGGCTAGGGTTCTAATCAGACATGCGTTTTTTTATTAACTTTGTAAGTGATGCCTAGATAATAAATACAGTAGACATTTATACTGATAGAAGAGGTATAGACAATTTTCCAATGCCAGTGGGACCTCGATCACCTGAATATATATTTTTAATTAGTGGTGATGAGAGCCACATTGTGGAACACACTTAAAAATACAGTACTGATGCAATTGTATTTTGGGAGCAGACAAATGTTGCAATCTTCCATCCACTGAAATCAATAGCTCATCTCCCATTGACTTTAATGGCAAAGGATTGCACTCAAAATGTTATTTACAAATGGAAGTGTAAATGGTGCTACACTAGTATCTCAAGCTATTATGCTAACTCTGTTTTTCCTAGGACACTTTATGTTAAACATCCTTTCAGGAAAGTAGGCGTGCCACAAATAGGACATCCTCACACCCTGCCTAACAGACAGAACCTTTACAGTAAACCTCTTCAAAGTTAATAAATCTTTGCACAGAAAGCAAACATTAACAGTCTTCTGATGGCTAGTCTGGTGTTTGATAGATTATAGTGTCTGAGCAGCACATTCCTGCTGTAGAATAGGGGACAGTAAAAAAAATATATCCAAGGTAGGTTCATGTTAAGGAAGAAGCATGACTTTGTGATGATGTTAAACCCACCAAAATGAAAGCAGGTTGCTTTCATGATATATGACCAGGGTTGACGCTTGAAACCAGTTACTCCAAAGTAGTTTTTTCAGGAGTGCAGATCAGATTTGTTAATTAAAAATAAAAAAACCAAAAAAGCATTAGAAAAGACTACAAAATCAAGAATCTTTAAAGCTTACAGGAAGGTGTTTAGGTTTTTATTTAAGCCACTTGGGATCTTATCGAGAATAACAAGGGAAAAGGCAGATGTTAGGCACTAGCATGCACTGAGGGAGATTTAGCTGCACATGCATAAGCAGAGTGCTAGGAAGCACAGTGTCTCAGAGGTCCTCCACATACTAATAAAGCATGCCTTCTGAGGGTGAAACCAAACATGCATCTGGCATGCCGGCTACATGCTCCAGGGAGGTGACAGCTCTGGTCGGGTCAGATCAGGGCATGGAGCTGATGTGCACCTGAACAGGCCAGCCCGTGAACACTTCCATGCCCTCACCCCATGCGGGGACACAGAACAGATGTGCAGTCAGATGGCCCTGTCCCTGAAATGCCCCCAGCTCCCTGCCATAACGGGCAGTCATGGTGGCCAATAACAGGTACCATCCACCAATAGTGGCCCCCACGCTGCAGCAGGAATGGCAGCATGAACCAATGTGCAAACCCACTAGGGCCCACCCAGTCTGTGGGCCTAGGATCATCCGAAGAAGCACATCCAGGTCAGCCACCTACCTGGACTGAGGCAGCAGCAGGTTCACACCTGGTGGCCCATAAACTGATGTGATGGTGAGTCTCCAGCCCAGGTGGGCCAAAGCAAACCTTTGTCACGTTTGGTTTCACCCTGAGTTAGATTGCCTAAGCTCCAGAGAACAGGTTTTCAAACTGTGGGTCATGATCCTATATAAGGTTGCACCCTGTGCAGAGGCAGGATTTTGAACTTGATGGATGTTTGATATACTGTACTTTGCATGTATTTGTTGCAGTCTGAGGTCACAGGGTTATATTCAAGTTTCAAAATGGGGCCATACAGAGAAAGAATTCAGGAACCACTACCATTGACCATAAAGGTTATTCCTTTTTTCAGAACATCATAGCTCCCTTCTGTCCCTTTCAGAACTCCATAGCTCCGCATTTATTTTTGAAATTTGATTTGGCAACCCTACTGTTGTCCCACACTTACCAGGTTGTATAGGCTCTGCTTCTATATACAGCCACTAGTGTTGAGGGGGGAGAGGGGGAGTATGAAACATACTCCAGAAGGTAGTAGAAGAACACAGCATAGTGTGGGAGCAGAAAAAGATTTTTGTTATGCTGTGTTCCTAATACCATCTCCAGACAAAATCTCTCAAATGGGTCATCTGCAATATAATCCATTAGAAAACAATGGTTATTTATGTTTGTTTGATTGTTTTTTTTAAAAGCGATCGACTTTTTAAATGAAGAGGCTACATGCGATAAACACCGAATCTACTGAATCACTTCAGGAACAGAGCTGCCAAACCTGTCTCCCAATATTCCACAGCTGCTGCTTAGTCAGAACTGAATTATACACAAGGGAATTTTGTAGAACATTTAGCTGACACTGTGGGTGAACTCACACGTAACTCTACCAAACTCTCCTTTTAAAGACAAAATATTTTTACTACGATGGAAATATTTTATTTAATCTGCTTCTATTTCATCAATTCCGTTGATGTGACCAGATAAAATGGGGTTGCTAAATTAATAAGCCAAGTGTCTAGAACAAACTTCACAGGGTGAACTCACGTAACTCTGCTAAACTATTGATGGTTAAGCCAAGGGGGAAAGAAACAACATAGATGCTTACTTTCCCCACCACCTCATAAACTTGGATCCGATGTTTAGACCTGATCTATGATCTATTAATCAGATCTGAGTTTAAAGCGGGACTGGAACTCAGAGTGTCTCATGCACAACAATGATCCAGGGGATCATCTGGGGCTGTTTTAGACAGTTTCTGGAGCCCCGTGTACATAGAGAGTTTAGCAGTGTTATGTGTGAGTTCACCCTGTGAAGTTTGTTCTAGACACTTGGCTTATTAATTTAGCAACCTCAGTATATCTGGTCACATCACCTGAATAGATGAAATAGAAGCAGATTATATAAAATATTACCACCATAGTAAAAATATTTTGTCTTTAAAAGGAGATTAAATCAAATTTGATTGAGGAAGTCAGCATCAGCCATAATCCATAAACAAACAATAACTTACAGAGTAACATCCATTAATACATCACCCTTGTAAAATAAAATCAAAATAGCATGGACTCCCCCCAAAATTGGCTTCCAGAGAGGTAGGTGGTCTTTTCTATGCTGATGATCTGGTAGTGGTTTCACAAATACGTATAGGCCTAGTTAGGCAGTTAAGGGCCTTTGTTAGCTATTATGTTAGTAACAAATTTATATTTATATTTATTTATTTTATAGATTTCTACCCCGCCCCTCCTGCCATGCAGCTCGGGGCGGCTTCCAACACTAAAATCATACAATAAAATTTTTAAAAATTCACATAAATATTATAAAAATATTAAAACAGGGCTAAAACCAGTATAAAACTGAAAATAGGTGGGGGAACTAAAACATCCCCCCTACCCCTCCCTCCCAAAGGCCTGGGCAAGCAGCCAGGTCTTACAACTCCGCCGGAATGTTAATAGGCTAGGAGCCAGGCGAGCTTCCTCCAGAAGGGAGTTCCAAAGCCGTGGCCCTACCACCGAGAATGCCCTCTCCATCGTGGCCCCCCGCTTAACATGGGGGACCTCCAGGAAGGCACCCCCGGTGGACCACAGGAGCCGCTCTGGGGCGCAGAGGGTGAGGCGGTGTGAGGGTTCTAAGGGAATGGGGGATAAGGGAACCCACAGACCTGACCCACCACACACACACCTCACACTCAGGGGACTCCCGTGGGACGGAGGCGATCACAGTTCCGCGCCTAAAGAGTTCCCTCAGGGTATTAGGTGGCCCAATTAGCTCCGTGAGAAGCGAGGCCGTGTCATCACAGGGAACGGGATCAGCGGAGAATGTGAGCGTGCCCCCTCCGCACTCCACGGGGGGACAAGGTCCCTGCCCACGCTCAAGCACACCCACGCACCCCACCCTGTACGAGACAGTGCCCAGGGTAAGGATCTAGTGCAGCACAGTGGGGAAAGGGCGAAGGGGATTTAAGGCAGGGAGACAGGAGGGGAAGGAACTCCCACCACGCCTAGGGGAGGAGCGCAAGGGGGCCCTAGGGGAACAGCACCCGTGCCCCCAACAGTAACACAACACAACACACACTATATACAGAATGGGACAAGGACAACACAGTTTCCAAACACTCACCTC